>VIAB01002888.1:0-16357 GCA_009801035.1 Oophaga pumilio | reverse complement strand
TCCCAGAGTCTGGAGGAAGAGTGGAGAGGCCACAGTCCAAGCTGATGGAGGTCTAGTGTAAAGTTTCCACAAATAGTGATGGTTTCGGGAGCCATGTCATCTGCTGGTGTAGGTCCACTGTGTTTTATCAAGACCAAAGTCAGCACAGCCGTCTACCAGGAAATTTTAGAGCACTTCATGCTTCCCTCTGCTGACAAGCTTTTTGGAGATGGAAATTTCATTCTCCAGCAGGACTTTGCACCTGTCCACACTGCCAAAACTACCAATACCCGGTGTAAAAACAACAGTATCACTGTGCTTCATTGGCCAGCAAACTCTCCTGACCTTAATACCATAGAGAATCTATAGGGTATTGTCAAGAGGAAGATGAGACACCAGAGCCAACAATGCAGATGAGCTGAAGGCTGCTATCAAAGCAACCTGGGCTTCCATAACACCTCAGCAGTGCCACAGGCTGATCGCCTCCATGCCACGCCGCATTGATGCAGTAATTGATGCATAAGGAGCCCCAACCAAGTATTGAGTGCATTTACTGATCATACATTTCAGTAGGCAACATTTCGGATTTTAAAATCGTTTTTCAAGCTGGTGTTATAAAGTATTCTAATTTACTGAGATAATGACTTTTGGGTTTTCATTGGCTGTAAGCCATAATCATCAACATTAACAGAAATAAACACGTGAAATAGATCACTCTGTGTGTAATGATTCACTTTTTGTATTGAAAACTGAAAGAAATTAACTTTTTGATGATATTCTAATTTAGTGAGAAGCACTTGTAACTTTTTACTCTGCCTAACACAGATCTCTGCCGGCACTGAGTGGGCACAGACTGCTCCTGCCGGTGATTCCGCGGCTTCTTCTAATGCCATGTCTACAGAGCAGCGGCTTCTCTTCTGCTCTGCTCTATTGATGGGGCGTCACTTCTGATATCATGCTGATTTACAGCTGGCTCCCTGCTGCATAACTGCGGGGAGCTGGCTGTCAATCAGCATGACGTCGGCAATCATGCCTGGTCAACAGAGCAGCCCAGAAGAAGAAGAGCTGCTCTGTTGATGTGGAGGAGCAAAATCATCGACAAAAGTAGTCGGTGACCTCTCTGAGCCTATGCAAGATAGACCAGGCAAGTAGTTGTTAACTAGTTATCAACTATGTGCCTGTTAGTTTTTTGGCTCATGGTAAAAAATAATTTCATTCTGGAAAACCCCTTTTACATGTGAATCAAAAGATGGATCCAACTGCTTTCATGCATTATCTGTTGCTATTTACTATTACAGATTTGCAGCTTTCCTAAATTGCTTGGACTACTAGTTTTACAACTTTAGAGTCACAAGCTGCAGATCCCTTATGTAAATGTGTAAGGAATATGCATTCCTATGACGGTGCATTACATCTCCACACTCTTTGGGTTGTTCACTCTATCTATGCATACAGAGTTTCCTGGAATAAAGAATCTCCTGAAATTTATTTCTGGCATCTATCAGTCTGCACATTCTATCCAAATAATATTTGGTCCAAATTGAATTCGCTCTCAAAAGACATTTCTTATGTTCTGAGGTCTCTACTAAGCTCAAGAAATAATAAACAGAGGTTAAGAAATAAATATTAGAATCACCTGTCCTAAGTCCACCGCTCACCTATCCTGAAGCTGCAGCTCCCCTTCAGCTCAGAACTTCCAGCACCTACAAGGCTTCACTTGGTCATTTTGGGGGTGACATTAATTACATGCACCATGTCTGACATGAGGCCAAGTCAAAAGATGCATATCAAAGACTGATCCAAACTGAATGAAGGACCGGGAGGGGGATACGGTGGCAAGACCAGGGTGAAGGCCGCATACAGAAAAATATAGCAAAACGGCAGCCAGCTTGATGCAATCTTATTAGATTTGTGCAGATTTAATCCTGCAAAATGTGTATTCTTATGAATCCAGATTTTTGGGAAATTCATAATTATTTGATATGTATTGACTTGATCATCCTTAAACCTAATGTATCTACAATGTTAAAAATATTACTTTTCTGTATATAGCTTTAAAGCTAAAAGGTGCTACAAAATGTGATTGTTTAATTTTTTTATTTTTAGAGAATTGTATACATTTCTACAAACCTGATACCACTTTGCACCATTATGGGTATTGTGTATAAATTGAAGAAGAAAAATGAAGGTTAGTGCTAGGTGTAATTAGGTTAAATATTGTTTTTTTATTTTTTTGTTTGTTTCTTTGTTTTCAAAACCCTGTCTGCAACTGGTTAATGCTTAATTAGAGCCAAAGTTATCAACATGTATAAATGCTACATGCAATATTTATGCTGTTAGTAATCAATATACCACTGCTGCCATAATTAAAGAGGGCTGAAAAGAGGAGGGTTTGATGATATGTAAAGTAGGGGAATATGAAAAATATGTGTAAGTATTGGCAGTAGGTTGGAACAATAAATTTACATGTTGCGAGATTTAGTAACATATTATGAGACAGTTGAACTGTAGATTCTCTTGGCCCTAGAATGACAAATCTAGATGCAGAAAAACACCACTTTAAAAAAAAATCTATAGCTTTGTAGAGTTCTGTAAAATTCCTTGGACCAGGCATCATTCAGACCTATTTGGCGACATATTATTAGGTATTCTGGTTTATTAGATTGTCCTAGAAAAGTATGTAAAGCTCAGTTAAGGTTAAGGCATCTGCTGCAAGAAAACCCACAAAATATCAACAAAACTACTAATTTCTAACTTTGTCTTACTCAATTAAATATCTGTTTTTCTGTATTCACGGTCCTATGATGGTCAGATAAACACTGCGGACCTCATCCTCTGCTGGTCCCATCCTCCGGCTACACAGAATATCAGGGAGGAGAGGACGATAGCTCTCCAACAATGCTCCATTGGTCCTGCTTGTTGGGATAGGTCCCTAATAAATTCTAACACTGCATTTAGAGGGCCGATAATTGTGGAATGAACATTCCTAGTTCCCGAATAATAGGCAGACAAACACCTGGCAATGAAGCAAAACGCTTGTTCTTCAAGTGCCATGATTTTTAAGCCAGCTATAAAATCATCATTATTGGCAGCACGTCATCCTGTGTAAACAAGTGATGCTGATTATATCTTATCCTGTGTGCACAGAACAATCGTAGTAATTGTATGTGCATAGAAATATGGTTGGCCAATTAGAGAGCATGAAAGTGGATTGGTGGTCGTTTAATGGCTGCAGTTGACACTTCTATGCCAAGTGTTATGCTCACCTGGTTAGCTAAATTCACTATGACACAGGTCAGGGTGGAAACATGGATACAGGGAGTTAGCACACCATGATGGAAGGAACATGGAACAGTAAGGACCCGGACAACAGGCTATGCTGGAAGACAGGCAAACAAGTGAAGGACACATAAAAATCACAGAACCAGGAGGGCAGATGAAGAGAAAAACAGCATGTCAGAAGCAGCACGCAGATGTAGATAGCAGAATCCACAGTAGATAATAGCTTAATGTGAACAGTCTCTAATAACAGTTTGTGATGCATACAGCAAATAATTGGATAACCAGCAGGTAGCAAGCGGAGGGTTAAAAATCAGGTCGGAGGATTTGTTGAAATTACAGGATTTTGAAAAAAGGAATGCAACATAGTGAATAGTCTTCAAATATCAGTTCATAATGTTCATAATGCTTACTGCAAACAATGAGTTAATCAACAGGTCTTGAGGAGCAGTAGGTGCTCATTGTAGGAATCACAGGAGTCTGAGGAGATGATAACATCAGAAGACAATGAATGGTGGTATACTCCAAACAGCAACTGAACACATTACACTCTCAGTACTCGGACCCCAGGGGCTGTCCAAGTAGGCCTTGAAAAGCATTAGGAGATGATGTAACTGAGAAATATAAGGCCACTTGTAACACCCGGCATGGAGCAAAACAAAGAGCGGTGGCCATAGAAAAAGGAAGCAGAGCTCGGCCCTGAGGATGAGACATGTGAATAGCGCCCAGCATAGGGGCCCTTTTAGACAGACCAATCGGTAAACAAGCTTTCAACTGGAAATTAGTCAATTGAAAGTTGAGGCACGATGTAACCACATATTCTACTGCCATGAGATGGTCACAATATGTGAAAACTATAAAGCAGTTATCAATGTGGTTTATGAAGTCACATAAAAGTGTTTCTCAACAACCGAAGTGGAATTTGGTACATGATCTGTTTACACTAGATCAAAGAATCTATAATGTATCCATTAGATCCATTTTAATGGTCCTCCTATCAGATTTACAATTTTTTATTGGAATATTAATATGTATTTTTGTATTGAAACGTTAACAGAAAAGAATGAATGCAAATGAGAGCTGAAAATATTGTTATTGAATTAGCCAAGGCTCTACTCTTCTCCACACTTTGTGTTTTGCTATGATCCATGAATCACTCAGTTATGCCGCAAACACTAACCTTGCCCTGCGTATAATAATACAATACTGATTTGCACTTCATAAAGTGTCTGCCTTTGGTCTGCACTCCACTTCCAGCAGATTTCCCTCAGCACTGTCTAGGGAAAACTGGTTGTACAGAAGGAGGTGCCAGCACGCCTGATGTCCTGTCACAGAGAAGCATGTTGGAACACAAACGTGCATAATTGAGTAATCAGCAGCATATAATTGGGTGCCATAATTAATTTATTGTTGTGTAAGCAGGAGCGATTCCTGAGCGATTCTCCGCACAGCTCCTGACACTTTCTTCCTACAGACAGAATCCTTAATGACATATGTATAGGGAAAACATATCAACAGTTCATCGTGTTAATATCTAATTATTACAACAGATATCGGTGCAAAGAAACTGTTAAGAAAAGTGTGAATCAAAGCATAAAAGATTAAAAAAACACTTAAAAGACCAAGAAAAATTAGATTTAGATTTATTTCTATTTTTTTTCTCCAATGAAACATTTTTACTTTTGCACTTTCAGCCAATGTTTATAATAACTAAATAATAAGAATCAATTAACAACGTAACAGAACTGATTAACCTAGACACCAAAAGAAGTTATCAGCATGGGAACCATTAGTTACTGATGAAGTATACACCACACATGCGCGTAAACCTTTTCGATAATCACTTTTGGGATATCACAAAAAACATTGTTCCAGTACAGTATTGCAGACTGATGTCGGCCCAATATGTCCATCTCATGCGTTTAATGTGTATGGGGGCGCCGGCCAACCGATCGTCAGTAGAAATGTTGATTTCACATGTCCAGTTTAGCACTGCCGATCACATTGTTGTCCCAGAGATGAGTCGCTGGCCAAAGTGTCAGCCAATGACTTTCGTATAGAGAACACAGGTGTGTGGTGTGATGCTGGGGTCCTTAGTGTGCAGGTACGATGCTGGGGTTCCCCAGAGTGCGTGTGATGCTGGAAATCTTTGTAGTGCATGTGTGAATGATACTGGGGGTCCCTAGTGCATCTGTGATTGAGATGCTGAGGTTCCTGGAGCACGTATGTGTGCACGATGCTGAGGATCCCATTTGCGTGTGTGCGAGTGAGATTCTGGGTGTGTAATGAGTATGTGATCGCAACGTAACTGCAGCACATCATTGTTTTACCCTGGCAGCTAAGATGAAGGCGTCGCTGCAATGTTTACTCCCAATGAAGCTCAAGAAGACTGTGATTTGTGCTATGATCAAGCGATCAGTCAATTGAAGGTTCAAGTCCCTAAGGGGACTGAAAAGTAAAGTAAAAATAAATAAGTAGAAAATTAAATAAATGAAAACATAAACATAGCATTGCTGCCTCTATCAAAATATAAAATTAATTTAATGGTGAATACCAAAATCAGAAAAATAATAAAAATGCCACAATTGCGATTCTTGAGTTACCACTCCTACCCTAAAACTTAAAAAATTATTGAAACATTGTATGAACCTCAAATTGATATCCACAAAACCAAAATCCATCTCCATCGACAGAAAGTTAAAAATGTTGCAGGTCTCAAAAAATTGTGCAATTTTTTCAACATTAAAATAATTTAAAAAAAGATGCAAGTTTGGCATTAACACAATCATAATTACCTGAAGAATCATGATGATAGGTCATTTTTACCATACTATGATCACGGTACACAAACCCCCCAAAAAACAGAGGAGGAATTTATTTACTGTATGATTATGCGTAGGGGGGGGGCATTATTTCGATTTTCACCTAAGGCAGCAGTCCTCATTCACAAACACCCAGAAGGGACGGGCGACATGAGACCAGGAGATCCTACCTACATTTACAGCAACCATAATGTGAGCCAGCATTACAATTGGTTTTCATGGCATATGTGAACGCCTGCTGTTTAAAAGCTGACAATATGAAAACTTTTTAAATCACTTTTCATATCTTATACCATTAAAAAATGTAAAAAAATCAGACATTAATACTGTAAATTGTTTATAATTATTTTACTTTTTTTCAATAATACATTTCAGATGCAATGCTGTATGATGCAATTGATCCACAGGAGACTACTGATACCGACTTATACAGAATTTGTTATACTCTGTTGCCATCAAGTTGGACTGTTTGAGTTTTTCCCTAAGGACATGTGCACATGGCATCTTTTTCAGACCAGCGTACCAACCAGGGGCGAACATATCATTGGCGCAACCTGTGCGGCCCAAGAGATAAGGGGCCCATTTATACCTCCAAAGCCTGTACAATTCGGCATTTTTAGGAGCTCCTGGACTTCAAAGGGCCCATATATTGTTCTTGCACAGGGGCCCTTTGCTGTCTTGTGTCCCCCAGTGGTACCAACCAACCATTGGAGGAAAATGCTTCAGGAAGCGCCTGTGTTTTTTTTCTGAAGCATATATTTAGTGGTATATTTTGCAATTTCCTGAGTGTTTTTTTTCGACTATTTGGACCGTTGCCCGCTTTTAGGAGTGCTTTTTTCATTGTTTTAAGTGTTCTTTCTCATTAGTGTTTCCTGGATAATTTTTTAACTCTGTTCATCAATGAAAATCGCTTTGGTTTTAGAAGTAAATATGTTGGCAAAATGCTCAGAAAGATGCCTGGGTGTCTTTTATGGCCATCCCATTGGTTTCTATTATAAAATATAGAGAAAATGTCTGAAGACTAGTCAGCTCACTTCTTATAACCACTTGACATCTTTGAAAACCTGAAGCAGTTATAAGATGCTAAGGCCACGTGCACATGTTGAGTATTTGATGAGGTTTTTACCTCAGTATTTGTAAGACAAAACCAGGAGTGGGTGAGAAATACAGAAGTGGTGATGTGTTTCTATTATACTTTTCCTCTAATTGTTCCACTCCTGGTTTTGGCTTATAAATACTGAGGTAAAAAACTGACCAAATGCTTAATGTGTGCATGTGGCCTAGGACTGAACATGTGCACAGCAATGTAGGCATTATGTTCATTATTTTGAGCATTTAGTTAGTTCTTTTTGCACGTGGAGCGGAATCTGCCTTAAATGACGTCGTGTGCACAGGCAAAGAAAGGAAGAGGAGTTCCTATGGCGGCCATTCAAATCACTTCTTTCATTTTCTGACTAGAAAAATGTAAGCTAGATTCTGATTTGTTGCTATGGGCACCACTGAGTTCATGGTATTATGAAGGAGGCCATGTTTTGGCATACATGAAGAAGGCGATGAGGACATCCTGCGCAGGGTAAGTGCTTTTCTCATTCCTTTCAAAACAAGAAAACTGATGTTTCCCTGAGGAGCAGGATTCATGGCAGCGCTGAAGGAGAGCAGCTTGTGTTTGCCTTTCTTGCAACTTCATGTTTCAGTCATGTTCTTGCTGTGTTACAACAAAGCGGATATGTGTATGTGGCTAATGGAGGCGTTTGACTGACAAGACAGTGACTGAACTTGATGTTTTTTCCAGGTCCCTCAATATTGTTGAATTTAGATTGGACCTGGTAGAAAAACTTTTTGTGACAACATGATAATATTACAACACAAGATGTGTGACAGCTCTTATGGGATCCATAATGGTTTATAGGGGTTTTCAGGTATTAGCCAGTTACGCTGATCGTCATCATTACCTATTTGTGGTATATATAATGCAATATAGACCGTAGGGTACAGTATGTCCGAGCTGAAAATGCTATGTATTGCATAAAAGCCAAAATTCACACCAAAAATGTCACACGACGCCACCGATTTAGCTGACTGACAAGAATCCATGCAAATCTGGAAACAATGCATTGTACTGTTCCTTAGTTGCAGATTTTCTCATAAAGCAGATATTTCCCAAGCAGTGAATTGCAGATTTCTTTAATGCAGCTTTTGAATTCATACAACCACGTAGTCTGACCAAGTGCATGATTCCTTAGGCCGAACTCACACTTCCATATTTTGCAGTCCGTGCAAGGACTTGGAGAAGATCCTCTGATCTGAACGCGACAGCTTTATAGGAAAGTCGATTTTGTTTCAGGAGATCCACGGAAACCATACTTGTATCGCAATCTGCAATCAGACAGCGACCCACAACTGTGTGTATCTGTCCTAAAGCTGGCCATACACAGAGATGAGAGGCCATTCAGCCATTAGCTAGCTCTCCTAAAATGAGCAGTCATGTGTTTTCAAAGGGGAAAGCAGAGAAAGCTGCTGTCAAAAAGCTATGGCAGTGACTTATCTCCAGAATAACAAAATCATCATCTGTCAGGGGAGAGTCAGGAGATCCCATATACATAAGACTGTTGGCAGACTTTAGGGTAATGTGTATAGGGGCTTTTACGCTGAAGCTGCACTTGTTTAGCCACCAGTTAAAAGGGTTGTCTGGGGCTTTAACATTGATTGCCTTTGCTTTGGATAAGTCATTAATGTCTGATCGGTGGGGGTGTGACACCCTGCACCACCCTCCCGATCAGCTGTTCCCGATGTCGGTGGCGGCTTGAACTACTCCGTTATGAAGCTGCACAGCTCCATCGACTGTATAGTGGCCGCAGCCGGGTACTGCACATCTGCCCATCATTAGTAGGAGGATGTCTGTACCCTGCCACAGCCACTATACAGTCAATGGAGGTGTGCCGTGCAGCTCCGTAACTGCATTTTAGGACTGTCTTCTAAGTTTTCCCTGTGTACAAATAGATACATTACATTTTTAATTGGATGCATTTACTACATTGGACAAATTTGGCAAATCGAGCAGCATTACTTAAACTGCAGCATTGTTGTAACATTGGGGGACGGTCGCACATCACGTGGTTTTCATGATTAGCTACATTTTTTTGTTGCATTTTTATATTGTTTGCTTCATTGTGGTGGATATTTGCTTGGTATTTCTGGCACTGTTCTGATAGTAGAGTAAATTATGCCATTAAACTTGCATACATGTACTTCTAATGATTTGCGGTATGATTGATTAGAGAAGTGTACACTTAACTAATTATATATAACCAATAGTGACATCAAATACACATTATGGACTGTTGACAGAGACCTAGGGAACTGATTTGCTTTATTATACAGCGTGGCCCATGGATAAATAGCCCAAGATTATATTTACAATCTGTAGATGAAAAAGTGAATAATTTTGAAGGAAAAAAATTGGGTGGGGAGGATTTTTTTTCCTGTAAAATTATTCACTTTTTCATCTATATATTGTATTTAAAGTATTTTATTCTTTATTTGTATGATAATTATAAACTTTTCATATGCTGTTTTATTCTGTGTCCGGGTTTTGATACTCACCCGTAGGTGGGACATATTTTCTTGGATCGCGGCTTTCCATGTAAGTTGTTTTATATACTTCTTTGTATGACAGGCTGCGGAAGAAATCAAATCGATTTTGAAATACGTTGCTGTCTTTTAATGAATGTGGTTGTTAATGTTTCTCTAGTTTCTCATCTTTGTCTTCATTGTAACAGCGCTACCACAAAGTTTTCTTTACCACTCTCATCAGAGTTGTATACATGCAAAAATGGCGTAATATAATCCACCAAAAGGATAAAGTAAAAGTAATTTTATTGGACTTAATACATACAAGGCACTTGAAAGACAATTACAAGAACCATATCAAGTGCAACACTGCAGGTACAGCATAGTTGGAGCCAAATAATCATTTAGATTGAATAAAGTGACAGTGCATCAAGTCAATCCAGGAAAAATCATCATTTGAGACTCATGCAGCTGTGTCGACGCAATAATTGTAAAGGTAATATTCCATAAACAATCATAGTATTGAAACATATAAGCGTTGACTACAGCAGCACAAGAATCATGCAAGATGGTTGCTCTTACCCATGACTGTCCTGTTGCGCTGCACACACAGCCCCAAGGCGCGTTTCGCTTGGGCTTCCTCAAGTGGCTGTTGTAGTGTGGTCTGACCCTAGTGCCCCTTATAAACCCCTATAAGAGGCCCCTTATAAAGGGCACTAGGAAAATAAGGCATTATACTATAGAGTCTGCCAATGGGGGGCTGCATTATACTATAGAGTGTGCCTATGGGGAGTGCATTATACTCTATGGAAGCCTATGGGGACTGCATTATACTGTATTGAGGACTATCTGGTGCATTATACTATATGGAGGCTATCTAGCAGGCCATCATACAGTGTGGAAATTACAGTAAGGGGGCCATCATACAGTGTTGGAGCCATCAAACTGTTTGGGTGATACTAAGGGGTCAGTATATAGACAGTGAGGGGGCATTAGACTGTGTATAAGAGAGTATCATACTGTGTATATGAGAGCTATACAAGGGAAGACTTGGGATAGTATTAAATGTAAAGTGGGCAATTATTGTTATAGGGGAACTCAGGTTACTGTGACTGTCAAAGGGGCACACAGGGCATTATTACTTTCTAGGGGACAAAATGTGGGCACTATTTTCGAGGGCACTTGCACACGGCATTACTATATTCAAGAGGTTTGTTTTACCAGATAGAGGGCACACAATAGGTGCAGCAATAGGGACACATATGGCAGCAACGGCTCAGTATTGGGATATCAGAAGGATGAGGAGTTTGTGCAGGTTGGGAATAGTCCCATTGATGACAGTGCTGAAAATATGAGAAGTGAAACGTGTCTTTGTTGTATTCTCTGCAGCCGAGTCCTGGCTGGAGAAGTTGTCATGTAGGTCTGGGTGAGATGGAAAAGACAGGAAAAGTGAACGATTCCATCAGAAAGAACGTCATCTGTAAGTCATTATCTGTAACTGTGCTGTAATCACTTATATGTTCTGTAGGACTGGTATCTACCACTGACCATATGGCGGTAATATAAATATTGGTCTTTATATAGAGATTATTTTCAGCAACAGTGCAGTCATCTGTGAGATTCTCTTACATCCACTATTAAGGTGCGTTACCTGGTTAGGGGCCCACTCAGAAGTTTTGTTCCCCTGAACCAAAAACCAAGCTACACCTCTGGACCCTACGTGCCAGCAGGCCTCAAAATAGATGGGGGCAGAGCAGGACACAGATCTGACAGTTTAAACACCTGTGTGGCTCCTCCTTTTTGGGCTGGGCATCTTGTCTATAAGGCTTTCCAAAGGCAGGTTTTTAACAGTCAGGTCTGGGTCTTGATCTGCACCCATCTATTTTGAGGCCTTCTGGCACATAGTGAGGTGATCTACAAGATTTAAGGACCATCTGATTGGGTACACCTTGTTGTGATGGCTTCTATACTCTTTTGATAAAAATAGTGTCAAGTAAGTACACTATGTTATTTGCAAGTACTATTACCCTTTACTTATTTAGTACTGCTGGTTATTTCTTCATTTTGATTTTATCCTATGTTCAGTCTGTTTTTGGCCAAAGTCCTGCACTGTAATCGTTTTGGTGCTAAAAGTGTAGGTACGTGTTAAATCCTAGCTAATGGCTTTTCTATAAGTGTGTGCTTGATGTAGGCGAAGCGGCTTGGTGTGATTGCAGGGAGCTTGTGTCCTGAATTCCAGGCATTCCTGCCAAATGACAGCTGCAGAGGAGTCCTCATCAGACTGCAGGGACAGATGCAAATCAGTTTAATTGAGAGAAGCAATGCTATCATGGTTGTTTGTAATTAGTGAAATGAGGATGTGGATCCTGGGTGTGTGGTAGAAATGTGCACACTGGAGAAATCGGAGATTTTCCCCGTTTCCATAACAACTAGTACCTGTTTCCTGCTTATCCTTCAAATATGCAGGATTTGGGATTTTCTTTTATGGGTATCCACAAAGGGAGCCCTGAGCTCCTGTGAGAGGTACCTGGCATTTCTCCTCTTCCATGGAGTGCCACTAGAAGGAGGTATGAAGGGTGAACAGTGGTGTCCTCGCTGGGAAGACAGTGTCACTAAACAGCTGGGATTGGTTCCAACTTCCAACGTCTTCATATTAATTCCCAGAGCTTCAATGGGGTCTGTCACAGAAAGGATTAGGACTGTGAGAAGCAATTTATTTGAATTCTTTTAGTGCCAGGGGGGTAAAAGAACTACTACATAGCTAACTATTGCTGTGCAAGGTTAATACTGATCTACAAGCGACATTGCACAGGATTAACCCTTCTTCTACCTCTTAATAAGCTTCAATATCTTTTTTTGGGACCTGATCATGTTACTATGTCATTATAGCTGCTCCTTTAAGTCTTCAAGGAATTTCATGGCATTAATTCTGTTGTTAGTACTTTCCTCCCCAGAAAAAAAAAAGAGAGAGAAAGCGGAAAAATGCCCTGGAGCAGTAACTGACCCTCTGTGCACCCTGCGGGGGACATGCAAATAGACTTCTTCTTTTGAAATCTCCCAGGACTGTCACTTTGATTCCTAATTGCAAAGAAAACTACAGGTTTTGAGGGTCATCTTAATTTAATTTACTGTGCAAACCCTGTCTATTTGCCCTGCAGATTTGGTAGTTTAAAGGGGTTGCCCGGTCCAAATCAATAAGTCTTCAGTTATTCAGACTTATGAAAACTTATGAAAACCCCCAGCCCATGCACTGTGCGCTGTGAGGTCTCACCGGTTTTCGAATGAGTTATGCATACTCCCGGCCAGTGAGCGTGGCCTTGCTCCATACACTTATATGAAGTGAGGCCATGCCCTCTAGTCGGACATGCTCACTATCCAGCTGCGTCAATGGCCGGGGTGCGGCCTCCATCCCATACAAGTGTATGGAGAGCAAGGCTGTGCCCAC
Source organism: Oophaga pumilio (assembly GCA_009801035.1). Classification (NCBI taxonomy): domain Eukaryota; kingdom Metazoa; phylum Chordata; class Amphibia; order Anura; family Dendrobatidae; genus Oophaga; species Oophaga pumilio. The sequence continues at coordinate 3,262 of VIAB01002888.1, read as the reverse complement.
TGGCCGGGAGTATGTATAAGGCCGGGATCACATGCGAGAAACACGGCCGAGTCTCGCATGTGAATTGCCAGCACTGGCGCCAGCACTCTGGAGTGGAGTGTACGGCTGCATGTATTTCTGTGCAGCCGCTCGCTCCGCCAGAGTTGGGATTTCACATGCGAGACTCGCATGTGTGATCCCGGCCTAATGCATACATATCCTCCAATGGCGAGTTGGAAACCAGAGTGCGCTTGGGGGATTCAGAAGTCTGCAGTCACTCCGAGAGACTGCAGACTTATTGATTTATTATTGACTGGACAACCCCTTTAAGAGCGCCTGCAGACAAGTGTTTGAAAGATAAACCAATGTTCATCCAGAAAACACAGATTTTTTTTCTAATTTTCATCACATTTGTCATCCATGTGCTATTCGTGTGTCTGCTTTTTAAGTCCGTGAGCAGTCCGTTTTCATCTTACAGTTTTCTAGGTTTATAATAGAAATCTATCTGTAACATTCAAGTGCCTCTCTGATGGTCTGTGAGGAATCCGATTTTTTTTTTCTCACACTCATAGACTTGAATGCGTGAATGTCATCGTAGACGCAGATGAAAGTAGTGCATGCTGTGATTTTTTTTTTATCACCGTCACTCAGACCGAGAAACAATTAATCTGAACAGCCTTATTGAATAACTTGGATCAGGGTGCTGTCTGATTAAATATCGGATAGCACACGTTGAATTTAAAGCCCTAAAGTACAGATGGATTATGAAGAGACTGTAGGGAGAAGACTGCAGCGGAGGGAGATGGAGGATACATGTTACATGATTATATGGATATATCTCGGATTGGTGTACTTTGAAATCTCATGGCTCATAAATGAGAACAACTTGAGGTAGGGGAGACATTGTGCATTTAGGGGATTGTCCACTAAATGAGGGTTACTCAATTAATTTTTTTGCTTTTATGCTGGCGTAAAAAACTTTGAAAAGTCAACAAACTTTGTGATTTTTGCCATTTTCACTCCACTTTGAATTGGCGGAGGATTTAAATTAAAATGGATGGAGCTGGAGAGGAGCTGGGAAGGGCCATGTCTACACCCACCCATCAAATTAACTAAAATTGCCAGCGTTTTTGTAAAGGCACACAAAGGCACATGCCATTTTGTTATTATTTATTTCACTCACTCGTACAGTGCCATTAATTCTACAGCGTTTTACAGACATTATCATCACTGTCATTGGGGCTCTCAATCTAAATTCCCTATCAGTATGTCTTTGGGGTGTGGGAAGAACCCGGCCTAGACCCACACAAAACCGGAGAGAACATACAAACTTCACTTTTTGAATTTGGCTCATCTTATTAATGGTTTGCGCCTCCGAATGAATTTGGCATATCGTATTCCTGCGAGCACTTCATGACTGGTGTGCGCACCTCCAATCTTAAAAGGCATATTTAAAATGAAAAAAAGCGTGTAGTTGCTAAAAGAGGCAACTTCCTGTCTGTTGCACCCGCCGCCGGTCATTGACCGCTCCTGCCAGAGATTCAGCTGCTCCCTGTCAACAGAGCAGCAGTTTCTCTTCTTGTTGACAGGGCGGGACTAGTGGTGTTGTGCTGATTGACAGCCGTATTCCCCCAATTAGTCAACGGAGAGCCGTCCTGTATTGGGTCTGATGCATGCCAACAACAACATCTTCACCAACTGACGCAAGCAACAATATTAGAAGTGGTGGAGTGCTCAAAGAAAAAATTAATTAAAACATGGTACAACCGGCTTAGGCCTCTTTCACACTTCAGTAGCTTGACGTCAGTTAAAATCTGCCAAAATGTGAAAATGGCGGATCCGTTTTTTGACGGATCCGCCATGAAGTTTTCAACCCGGAAAATGCAGGTACGCATGTCAGGACCGAGGAGAGAGAGAGAATTTCTTTTAATTACCGTACTTCAGGTTTTAAAAGAAGCAACATGTTCATCCTATAGTTAAAGTGGATGGCAAAATAGCCGGCGAACCAGCCTCAAGATGTTTTCTTGAAGCGGCTTCACCTGGAAACAGTCGGCAGCTGTGCTGGCATCTATATGATGGCGTGTACACATACTCTTAGGCCTTCTTCACACGTCCGTATAAAACACAAATGTGAAAATACAGTGTCGTCAGTGTTTTCCATCAGTGTTTTATCAGTGTTTTTCTGGTATGGATAAAGAAATAATTAAATTACAAAGCTTTTGTTTTGCACTGACATCTGTCTATGTAAAAACTTGGAAATATGCATAGCACCATAGGTTATAATGTGTACGCATGGTATCCTTGAAAAAACGGATACCGCACATTGCTGGTGGGCCAGAGTTCTGCAAATAAGTGTGCCTTTTTTGGCCCAAATCAATTTAGAAAAATAGATTATTAATTTTAAAAAAAGAAAAACTTACATCAGCACTTCGGAGTTTGATGTTTTTTTGGACAGGTATGGAAAGGATATCACAAATAAAGAAGAACTCCAGCATCAAATTCTGTTCACAGACATATTTTCAATCTTCTTGTTAAAAAAGCACATCTCAATGAACATTTTTAACCAGGACGTTCAATCAATAACAATGGATATTGACTGAAATTCATTTTCTTGATGCTCTGTTTCTGCTAACGATTCAAAAGTGTCTAGGAATGGAGTTGTGGATTTGGTGAGCTAAATTACACTATGTGACCCATTCCTATGCTATCCGCTCAACAAGCTTGAGCCAATTCTTGGATGCAAATTAATGGATGGTCCAACAGCTGATATAAGTAGGAGAAATTGTGTAACATTGAGCAACATGTAACAAATCTCTCACACATCATGCACCGCTGTTGTACATTTGGCACATCTTCAGGCAGCTTGCCTGACCCGATGACCCATTGAGTCCACATGTTGCAGCACATTAAAATGTACAATATCTTGTGGATGCTCCTTTTCCAGAATTATCAGGCTTATTTTATACTGGTTAGGTTTATTTCCACTTTAGTTTCTTTCAAACCAATTCAAATTCATTGATAAATAACCGGTAAAAGGTAAATAAGAAAACATTTCCAAATCTTTGTTCTAGACAGTTTTTTTTGTTTTTTTTTTACAAATGAATAATGTAGAAAGAAGAAAAATGGAATTTGCTGAGTGGTGCTCTGAACTAAGGAAGAAGACTTCCAGATATTTCCAGATGTTTATTGAGTGTTACCAAGCCACACATTTTGGAAATGAATCAGACGATTCTTAAGGTTTCTTAACCCCTTAACGACCAAGCTATTTTGTAGGTTAAAGACC
>VIAB01002886.1:66995-81569 GCA_009801035.1 Oophaga pumilio | reverse complement strand
CTTATGGTCCGGTGTGTCTTATAGTCCGAAAAATACGGTATGTAGTATTTGTTTTTTATATCTCCAGAAAGCCCTATTTTCAGCTGATATTTTGTGTCCCATGGGCAAAAATTCGTAAAGAGAAACTCCAAGTGAATTTTCAAGATAAGTTAAATGGAACCTACTAGGATCATGTAACGTGAGCAGTTTATTCTTTCACTGAGGTCTCTCAAATGCATGGTCCCAAGATAATCTGCACACTATAGTTTCTGAACACAATAAGAAATTGCTGCACAGTACTGGACTGTGCAGAAGAAATTGCCAAAATTACACCCCCTCCGTGATATTAGTCAATGCTCTGCAAATTTTGCAGAAAGCTGCGCCTTATCTCCTCCTCTGTCACCTTTGCATGCACTTTGCACATAATAAAAAAAAGTCAGAGCATTCTGTCCCCTTTTAGCTGCTCCTTTTTCTATTTGCACCTGAACGCCAGGGTGGAATTATCAGAAAGTCACAAACTATAACAAAATTAAGTTCCCTACCATCTTTGGTACCGTCTTGTTTTAAAAAAGTATACATTTTCTTACCCGAAAGGCTTCTCTCATCCCTCCATTGTCTGCAATATTTTCTGCCAGAGTCTTTGTTCCTTTTACCTAAAGAAAAATAGTGTGTGATCACAAACATACAAAAAAAAACCAAATATATAAATAATACATTGGGCAAAGTAATTGAGTAACAGTTTCTCACACTAGGACATGAATTAAAAGGGTTGTCCAACGAACAAACTTCATTTTAATCAATAGATCTTGGAATAGTAATACTTCTCACAATTAGATATGTTAAAAAATGTTCCTGTGCTGAGATAATCTTATACATGTGTCCCTGCTGTGTACTGTGTAATGGCTGTGTCTGACGGTACAGGGACATGGTCTGATTATACCACAGCTCCTGGGAAGTAGAGGACTCAAAAGAGTGTATAGACAGGACAACATTTACAATTTTTTTCCTTTCCTTTACTTTAGTAGATTCCATGGTAAAATGAATAATGCCATTGAAAACGAAACCTTGTCCTGCAAAAATCAAACCCTCGAATATTTATGTTGACAGAACATTTAAAAAGCTATGTCTGTTGGTAAAAGGCAAGGAAAAAATGAAAGTGCAAAAATGAAAAATTCCCTGGTCCTTAAAGAGAATCTGTGTAACTTCAGGCAAAGGTGCCATCAGTCAAGCAGGAAGAGGCAGTGCTAAGTGAGGAATAGAGCTGGAGTGACAGAAGCTTCAGATCTACAAATAGCTCTTTGGCCTCATTTACATATCAATTCAAACACTGATTTCCCTGTAATGTAGGGACGGAATGGCAATGTAAAGTATTGCTAGATTTGCCTTTGGGAGAGCTACAAGCAGAGATAAATAGTATTACAGTGAAATCCTGCAGACAGATATCCTTTAAAGGTCTGCAGTCTGGGATAAAGGTTGCACTAACAAATGACGGAGGCAAATCTGTAATACTTATATTTTAGTAAGTGCCACTAAATCATGTCCCCAATGCATTAATTTGTAGATGAAGAATTTAATTAGAAATATTAAAGATGATATGTCTTTAAGGCTAGGCTCACACAACTGTATTTCCTCTCATCCGAGAACATTGATCCAATTATACTAATCACACTGTGATCGTACTCTGAACAGAGTGTCATTATATTGTGATCTGATTTTCTTGAATGTGGAGAAGATGGAAAAAATAATGTCTCCATCCTCTCCATTCTGTCAGTTTGTGTTAATGATGTCATCCAAGTGCAGTCTGATCTTTTTCCATGGACTCATTGACTTGCATGAGCAAGTGAGATCCAAATATTGGATGCAAATCGTGCATTCTACAAGTTTTTTCTTCAGAGACTGTTCAAGGAAAAAAATCAGATATGGGCACAGAACCATATAAGAACATTGGTCCGAGTGCAATCCAATGTTTTGTCGGATCGCAGTCAGACCCAAATGCACAAGCCCTAAGAGAAAGCATCTATCATGTCTAATTTTACTCATTTATACTTTTGCTTACCTTTAATGAATATTTTAACAATCCATGCACATATCATATAGGGAGTTGTAAGGAATCAATCTGTATATTACCATTCACTTCATTTGAACCATTTGTGTTCAAAGTAGTCAGTCTAGTCCTTGGGCCTTGGTACAAGTCACTATTTTTAGTAAATGTTCACCAGCCCCATCCACACAGCAGTGATGATATGTAACTACAGACGAAGCTTTTCTGTGTCGAGCATAAGCCAAAAGTGGACCTGCTGGTCACAAAGATCTGAACAGATATCTAAGTATGGACCACGTTGGATCATTGAAGTGCACTAAGGATACTCAGCATTTTTATCACATTTTTCAATATTTTTAAATTTAACAACTTTCCAATTCATTCTAAGTAATCCTAATAAAAACCCTAAAAAAAATCAAAACACTGGGAAACTCACATTCATTCCCGCTAACTTCCAGTAATAGTCATTGTATTGGTCCACAACACATTTTGTTCTTTCTTTAAATTTTTCTTCTGACTCTGTAGTCCACCATGGGTGTAAATTTCCATCTTTGTCATACTTTCGGCCTATATAACACAAATAAGTTAATGAGTTATTTCCGATAGGATAAACTGGGATTCTAGGTGCATTTATTTTTTTTCATTGAGCTCATACATTACTGGCAGTGAGAACTGGAAACTAAACTGATGAAACATAAAGGTTTTTTATTTTTTTAGACAGGAAATAAGGAAATATATTCACCGTTACTGTCAAAACCATGTGTGAACTCGTGGCCAACAATGACTCCAATTGCTCCATAGCTGAGGGATCTGTCAGAAAAACACACAAATGCATCTAAATACCAAAAAAAAATCTTTCAAATCTCCTATTTTTGTAAAGAATTCTGATGTTCACCTCATCAGTTATTTTCTTATCAGGAACCTGCTAGGATTCAGAATTTAATTATTCATTTTCACTATGTTGCCTGGGAATATCACAGATCAAAGATGAAATGGGATCATCGGGCTGCCAGTTCTAATCATTTCCCCTGGGAAAGTTGGCAAATGTTTGACACTGATGCATGCAAATTCCGTTTTCATTACATTTTTGAATTGGCGGCCAGTTTCATCTTACCTCCAGTGAAAACAGAAAACTTCAGAATTCTGTTTCATATTTCTCCACGTTGATAATTGTTATTCATTTTACAGTACATGAAATCACCATGTAAAGCGTAAATGTAGAATATCTGCCACTATGCTTCATTACCAGGGCATTTCGTTTTTACAAAGGCTGTGTTTAAATAACCCTCAAAGTTACAAGTTTTTTAGTTAGTTGGCATTGTGAGTGGCCATAAAGATTGTAATTTGCTTTGGGAGATCCAACATGTGTCTTACAAAGGTGGCCTATTAATTTCAGTAGGTAGGTACCATCTTATGTTTTATTTCTCATTTGGTGGCACTGTAGCAGAATTGAACCCTTGTGCCAAGTCTCCTTGCATAAGGGTTATGGGGACCTTCATCAGTTCCTACAAAATTTTTCCTCTATGTTACACTGTACATTTGACTTGGTCGTGGTTCTGGTTTTACTAATGATCACCATTGACTATTGACTTCATTTGGTGTACACAATATCCTGTATATGATTGTATATACTTTATTTTTTATTGTTATTTTATTTTCACTTTATTTTAAATTTTTGTTTATTGTCTTTCACTTTCTTTGAAATTTTGTAGTATCTGATGAAGGTCCCTGTGATCGAAACGTTTATTTAGTCCTACAAATAAACTACTTTTCACCAGCATTAAGTTGAGTGCCAGGTTTTATCTCTATATATTGTATGGCGTAGGAACCTACCTTGTCACCTTCAGCAGTAGTGTGCACAGTATTTGCTCCTCCTTGCATAAGGGGTCCTATCAGTGAGTCATCTGGTGATTACTTATTTATTTATTGTAATTTCTATGTTTCATTTTTTTTTACAATTTTAGAAAGCATCCCAAAAAGAAAATCTGAAGACGTGTTCTTGATCGTATTATGTTAACATTGCTTTATAATATGAGTTATAGTTTTTTGATTGAGTCTATATTTTATTTGTTTTGCATTTTCTACTAATTGTGTTTACATTTTGTTACTCAACTCATTTATTTTAGCTTTATTTTGTGATGTCATAACCCCTCCACCCATTAAAGAACATTAGAATACAATATATGTTTATTTACTATATTGTGTTTATGCTGTTTTTTAGAACACCCATATTTTTCTCTAGTTACCGTCCATCCTTGATTTTAACTATATAAAAGGCATAGAAATGCACTGAAAAGGCTCCATGTGAACAAAGTGATAGTTTTATTTGGGCACTTTAATTCTTTCCTGACATACGACGTACGTGGTGCATGATAGGGCGGGCTGCCTGCTTCTTACAGGGCAGGTGCTGGCTGTGTTATACTATTAGCTCATCATGCTAACAGGAGTGACTAGTACTAGCCTCAAAAATTGCTGTTTGGCCATTTAAATGAAGCTTTAACTACTTCCAGTGCCCATAGTCCCCATGACTGGGCTTCATAGGAGATTAGTGTTTTTACCATATGCTGAAAAATTAGAGACTTGCAGTATATAGTACAAGGTTCAACTGCCTTAGGGTTTTTTTTCAGGCAAGTCGAATTGAATTCACTCAAAAAAAAAAAAACAACTAAAGAGGGGGACTAATAGAAATAAATGACAAAAAAAATTCATATAATAAGAAAATAAAAAAATATAAAAAATTTCAATCATCCCTTTTTTCCAATTCAAAAATAAAACACTTAAAAACATTAGAAAAAACTATTCAATGACCTACTAACCCCTTAATGACCATCATTTTGCCTTTTTAATGACCTGAGATATAATAGTTTCCCTCCCGATAGGTGAAAATGCAGCAGCAGTGAGCTGTACACTATAGCTGACACTCTGCTTCATCAGCCACTATTGTTGTTGGCACTCACCATGGTTTCCATAGCAATTCAGGGCCATGAAATGGCTGTAGAGTCTACCGGCTATTGTGGCCTGCTCAAAATTTAGCAACATATTAGTGGTAAAAATGTAATTTTTCATTCCTTTTTGTGTTAGTTCCGGAAAAGCACCTGAAGGGTTAACAAGCTACGTGATGGCTGTTTCAAATATATTGAGGGGTGCTGATTTTAAAATGGTATCACTTTGGAGGTTTTCCAATATAAAGGTTCCCCAAAGTCACTTCAAAACTGAATAGGTTTCTAAAAATAAGTTTGGCTAATTTCCTTGAAAAATTAAAATTAGTCCTGAATTTTTAAACCTTCTAACATCCTAACAAAATAAAAGGACATTTGACAAATGGTGGTGGTGTAAGGGAGACTTATGGAAAATATTTATAGAAATGTGTCAAATTTATGATATTTTTTATAAATAAACCTAAATCTACTCCTATCACGCTAGGGTCACAAGGCAGTATTTTCTCTCATCAGAGACAATCAGGTTGATTATGCAAATCACACTGTGACCAAACTCTGATCAGAATTTGGTCAGTGTGAGATCATAGTATCATCTGATATAATCTGAGTGCAGTTCGATGGTTTCCACGGACTCATTGACTTGCATGGCCAAGTGCAATCCAATAATCAGAGATTCAACTAGGGCATTGTGCGATTTTTTTCCTCGGACCAGCTATGTGCAAGGCCTCATAGAATAACATTATTTCAATTATGATCCAATGTTTTTGCACTCTAATCAAAAATATGGTTGTCTGCACATGCCCTTATAAAGTATAATGTGTCACAAAAAAAAGACAATCTCAAAATTACTGGGATATGTTTAAACATTCCAGAGCTATTGCAGTATAAGATGACACATGTCAGATTTGAAAAATATTGCTTGGTCACTAAACAAAATACATAAAAAAAGTGTTTTATCTACTACTGCATAGTAATAAAGCAACATAGCAAATAAAAATTATAGCTTACCATGCAAAAACATGCCCTCAAACAGGTCCATTGAAGTAAAAATGTAAAAAGTCTATTGTATCGTATGAGACAAAGTGTATTGTATGTTGTGTTTGTTATGAGACAAAGTTTAGTTCTACTGTTCTTTGGTATTTACATGTCTCACACTGGTAACTCCACTTTCATGCAAAATAATCTCTGGAGGAAGATTCTCATGCATTATCAGTGTCCAAAATATCCTACAAATTTGGACCTATTTAAATGGCACTTCCTATTGAAGATATAAATCCAAAAAGCACTGGAAGCATATAGCCAAAAAATACAATTCTTTATTAGAAAAATCCACACATAACTGACAATAGACGGCTAAAATACATAAAAATGGGATGTATGTTCAGTATGCTCCCATTGGTATATATGCAAACTATGACAAACATATGACATGAAGTCCAAGATCAAAGTAAAGTACTAATGCCATGTACCACTAATGCTAAGAGCAAGCCATATAGAAAGCAGTGATTAGTACATGTTAGACCACATTTCATAGTAATGTCATATATATTGATAAAAAGTAGCTCACAACTCCCAGTATCTACCACCGCTAACAAATATGTATGTAATGAGTTGTGTTGTGCAGATTTGCTATATCTAAAGACTTAACCTTTATGATAATTTACATGATGGTAATTATAAAGGTGCCATAGTAACAAGCAACATAGTGTCAAAGTGACTCTTATCATACAATAACGCCCGCTATAGCCACATTGGTATAACCATGAAGCATAATCCTGAAATTTTGAAACACCAGCCTGATATTCTTAGCTCTGCTGATATATTATTAAATCGTGATATATATGATGCTTTCAATTTATTATTTTGTTTTTTTCATTTTTTATTAATTTATTTCATTTTTTGCTAAGTTTCTTATTGAAAATATATGTATAACACTTGGGATTGCAGTCTGTTTCTGTAGTTATATTGCATTTAGTGCCGGTATACTTATCTATTTATTGATGTGCAGTACACTGGGTTCTGCACATTTGGATAAGAATGTGTTACCATGGTATTGCACTTGCTGCCATCATGTCCCACTTGTGTGCTGAACCGCGGGGCTTTCTTGGTAAAGCATCGCTGGAGCGCTTTAGTCAGGCCGTTATGGCACCACCTCTTCGTTCTGACACGTCGGACGGGGGGGCGTGGCCTGGTGGCGGGCGACGCATTCCCGCGATGCTGTGCGTTACCATGGTGACGCGTCCAGTCGGATTCGTAGCAGTTCCCTCCCCATCCTGACGTGTTGGATGGAGAGTGGCTGCACGACCAACGGGGACGCCTCCATGGTGCGTCACACGCTGAGGGCTGGATGGTTTCGCACACATGTGGGATCTTTAACCGGTAAATGCAATATTTGGGAAAGGTATATAAGGGCGCATTAGACTATATATCACATCTACCAACCCCCTTAAGACGAAGCTAATGCGAAACGCGCGTCGGGGAATTCCAGGTTCCCATTAAGGTTGTATATGCTCTATGACTATATTTGTAGCATTGTTCTGATTATGCTTCATGGTTATACCAATGTGGCCATAGCGGGCATTATTGTATGATAAGAGTCACTTTGACACTATGTTGCTTGTTACTATGGCACCTTTATAATTACCATCATGTAAATTATCATAAAGGTTAAGTCTTTAGATATAGCAAATCTGCACAACACAACTCATTACATACATATTTGTTAGCGGTGGTAGATACTGGGAGTTGTGAGCTACTTTTTATCAATATATATGACATTACTATGAAATGTGGTCTAACATGTACTAATCACTGCTTTCTATATGGCTTGCTCTTAGCATTAGTGGTACATGGCATTAGTACTTTACTTTGATCTTGGACTTCATGTCATATGTTTGTCATAGTTTGCATATATACCAATGGGAGCATACTGAACATACATCCCATTTTTATGTATTTTAGCCGTCTATTGTCAGTTATGTGTCGAGTTTTCTAATAAAGAATTGTATTTTTTGGCTATATGCTTCCAGTGCTTTTTGGATTATTATCAGTGTCCAGCCCATAGCCTGGAACAGCTCATTTACATATAAGAAAAATATGGCATTCTCTGAAATAAGACATCAGATCTCAGATATCAAGGTACCATTTTATTCAGCTTCCTATCACCTGCATGCCCATATAGACGGCCTAGGGGGGTTGATTCTGCTTACAAATTCCGTTTTAGACGCAGTTTTGTCTTCACAGGGATCCTCAGATATGTTGTTTGACTTTAGGAGGTATACAGAATGAAGCATTTTTTGAGATTAGGAGGCAAAAACACCGAACTACACTTATGAAGCTGCTTTATTTCTTACATGGCCCCCTTTTTACATAGATTTAAAATGGCTCAAAAAGCAAGTAAAGCAAATTAATTGAAAGATAAATCATTTTTTATGGCCGCCATATATATTCAGCTAGGTTCCTTTACTCCAAAATAAAAATATTAGTGATTTGGAATTCATATATTTTTATTAAACGAACGTCTGTGATGGTCTCATTTGTTCTTATTGTCCTTTCCTTTGTACTTCAGAATAATGACAATGTACCTTACAAGCAGTACCACACATTAGATAGACATTTCTATTTTTTTAAACAGTTTCTTTAAAATAAAATCAATAACACTGTGAACATGGTTCTTACCTTTTACAATTTGTAAAAACCATTATCACCAACCACAATGTGGCATTAGAGAGCTCACAGTAAGCAGCATAATTATAAAAGAAAAAAATCTGTATTTCTGCTTCCAATGAAAGAAACGCTGCATCTCGGTATAAAGGGGAAATACAAATAAATGCCGCATTATATGGTGAAGTTAAACACTGACATTTCACTTCCCTAAAGGTGTCAAATACATTAATATGAGCTTTAATGGTCTTTTCTATTAAGAGTTTGTAACACTCTGACCCGAGTGGTTTAAACGGTGAGGTTATTACCGCCATTCTTGTGTAAGGTCACAAATAAAAGAAGCAACAATCATTCCAGGTGCTTAGTGGAGGCTTTCTGCTTAATGGGGAACTGGAAAATTGAGAATCTGCCCACTTTCATTAAGCTTTTCATATCAAAGTGTTATCTTTGATAAATGCTGAAATAAGCCATATTGAAGTCCTGCTGTCTTTTAATACATAAATCAGGCAAAGCGGCACATATTTCCTGTAACTATTCAGAAAAAATACATTTTATAAGGCCGAGTTGAGCAGGGATGTTAGCATCCGGGTTCATTCCTATCTCCTTTTGTTTAAACGACACTATAATTCACCTTTTTCGTGTTTTCACTCATTTCAGTTGCACAAAAATTTGCAACTTTTGACGTTACTCTTAAGGGCTCATTTTTACACCCAATTTTCAAATGCTATGTGTGTTTTTTTCACGAATAGCACTTGTACCTGTGAAAGTCTATGGGGCCGTGATTTTTCATTGGCCAAGCAGTCTGCAGAAAATCGTGGAGACATGTCCAAATTTGATCCTGGTGTCTGATCAAAATCGGCAATGCTAGTCAATGAGTCCATGAAAAAATTAGACTGCACTCAATAAACATATGAGTGTACTGTATTCTGATTCTCACCGACTCTCAGAATGGAGACGATGGACAAACTTTTTTTTTTATTTCTTCACATACGAGAAAAATGGATGATACTCGAACCCCACTCTGATCAAACTTTGATCAATATAATGGATCCATTTTTCTCGTAAGTGGTATGTGTGAATGAGTGCTAACAGTTGTAGACTTAATACATTCTATATAAACAAGGTTTGGAAATGGAGAACATTTGCTGCATTCAGTTGAAAGGTAAATCTTGGAGGAATTTTTGTTTTTTTTCTTCCCTTTCATGGAGATACGCTACAAGTTTTCTGCACTACCAAGCATTTTAGCCATACATATGAGGCAGTACATGTATTCATGACCCTGTTCACATTACATTTTTTTCTTTAATTGTTTTTCAGTTTCCTTTGGATGGAATTTTTTAGTCTAACTATTCCACGCTTTTTTTGTAGTACACTGGTGCACACCGGCCAGATAGAGTTCGAAAGGTCACTCTATTGGCCTCCATCTGAATACGCACCTAGCAAACATGATCATTGGCATACCTACCAAACATAAAAGAAAAGGTGATGTGACCAGGTGCTCACCGAGCATTTAACGTTTGTGAACATTTGCTTGATTTTTGTTGTGATTTTTTGAAGTGTTATGGCTTTCAAAATCATTTTCACTTCCAGTTACTTCCAAATGTCTCGATGTGTTTACATACCGTGGATATTCTGTTCCCCAAAAGAATGGTTTTTGAAGCTCTCCAGCTGGAAATCCTGACGTTCACATAAAACAGAGAATGAATCATAGCACAAATCACTACTACAAATAAAAGATGCATTGTTTTAAATAATGATATAAAGTTCAACAGATCAACGGATCAATATATGAAGTATTCTCTTCTCTAGGCCACATAATCAAATGTCACAATGTCATTTTACCATAGTGACTTCTATTAACCCCTGAATTGCATGGTTATTTATCATCTGGGTAAATAGACAGTTTGGAGCATCAAACAGCAAAACTTGCAGCAAATCAATCCAATCCCAGGTCAAAGTGCGTGCACATAACATATACTTTATTACAATGGTATAAATTAATAGTATGATAATAATAAGGCTATAATAAACTGTAGGAAGATTCGGTGAAACACAGTCAGATTGTGCTAAACTAACAGGATTTGCAAACGTCAGTACTATTTTAGATCTCTAGTACTGAGTAATTGCATTATGAAGGGATTTGTATTTCTTGATTTTACTAAAGGCGCTATGCGCTACATTGATATTCATGATCTATCTCTTGGAAAAGTCATTAATATCAGACTGATGGGGGTCCGATACTCGGCACTCCCACTGATCAGCTGTTGAATAGTAGCAGTGCGGCAGTTCTCATCAATGGGCACTAAGCATCGCACAGAACTGAGCTGTTCTGCTCCGAACATTGTTTGTATCTAGCCACTGCCAGAGCTGATGGTAGCTGATCAGTGGGAGTGCCGGACTTCCATTGATCTGATAATAATAACTGACCTAGGGCCAGGTTATCCATATCAAAGTAGTAAACAACCCTTTGACAAATGCAAGTCTTGTCTGTATTTTAGAGCTATTCAGGAAGAACCACACCATTTTTAATGAGGGGTTTCCAATAGAGGCTGCAAAATGTCCTGAATAGTCAGACATTGACAACTTGCACTATGTATACACACGTGGTCAAAATTGTTGGTACCCCTCATTTAATGACAGAAAAACCCACAATGATGACAGAAATAACTTGACAAAAGTAATGATAAATCAAAAATCTATGAAAATGAACAAATGAAAGTCAGACATTGCTTTTCAACCATGCTTACACAGAATGAAAAAAAAATAAAACTCATGAAATACGCCTGGACAGAAATGATGGTACCCTTAACTTAATATTTTGTTGCTCAACCTTTTGAGGCAATCACTGCAATCAAACGATTCCTGTAACTGTTAATGAGACTTCTGCACCTCTCGACAGGTATTTTGGCCCACTCCTCAAGGGCAAACTGCTCCAGTTGTCTGGTGTTTGAAGGTTGCCTTTTCCAGACGGCATGTTTCAGCTATTATTTCGGTCACCATTGTGGGTTTTTCTGTCATTAAACGAGGTGAACCAACAATTTTGACCACGTGTCTATTTACTTATGATGGTTTTGGGGTAATTAAAGAAACATGCAAAATGTCCTTAATTAAACGTGTGCATATGTCCATGGTATGTAGTGTAAATATGTTAATATTCTCATCTGCCGACACTTTCTCCAGGATCCAGCGCCATTCTGCTCCTTTTCTTAGTAACGTTACCGCTCTTCAGACTATCCAGATCACTCTGTGCTCTGAGTGAGCTGGAAGTCTCTTTCACAATGTAAGTACATGGAGCCTTGTTCTGACGCTCCACAGACTTACAACGTAAAAGTCACTTACGGGTCATGTCGCGCGCAGTGTGACCCAGGTCATCTGAAGAGCAGTGATGTTGTTGAGAAGAGAAGAACGGTACTGGATACTGGAGAAAGCAGCGTAGGTGAGTATATTAACATCTGATTCCTCACACTACATACCATACACATATACACATTTAGTTAAGACAAATATTAATGAGAATGTTTTTTAAATTGCACTCCTATTAAACTCCTGGTTTCGTAGTGAATTTAGAAATACCGCTGGTGCTCTAAGGTAAAAAAAAAAAGGAGTACTTTATATTCTTTATACATTGTAGTTATGGCCTAATTAAGATACACATAGAATTTTATTTTATCCCTTCACGACCTTTTACGTATAGGTATGTCATAGGTCTTGTCCCTGCATTTGATGCTGGCTCCGGTGCTGAGCCTGCGTATTTCCCGGCACATGACAGCTGATTTGATGTGCTTGCAACAGCTGTTATGTACCTACAACACGGGAGGAAGCACGATTATTCCAGTGGCTGTTAACATGTTAAATGCCGCTGTCAGTCTCTGACAGCGGCATTTAACTCGTGCAAACCAGATGCATGTCATAATCGGTGCCCCTGTCTCCTGATCGCAGAGTGCCGATGGATTGTCATGACTGGCCAGCATTCATAGGAGATGATTTCTGCTACACATAGCAAGGTTGAAGTTCTGCTATGTGTAGTACAGGCTATCAGATGATCACAGCTTCAAGTCTCCTAAACGGACTACTGAAGCAAGTAAAAAGTAGATAAAAAAGTTTTAAAAAAATATTGAAAAAAAAATGTAAAATCACCCCCCTTTTTCCCCATTCAAAATAAAACAATAAAAAAAATAGACATGTTTGGCTCTGGGAAGAACTGGAGCAAAAACTGAAAATGCAAAAATGAAAAATCACAAGGTTCTGAAGGGGTTAATTAAGAGGTCAGCCATTTATTTGTATAAAGGTTGGAGCTATTTTTTGAGGTTGCTTTTTTTTTAATAAGGAGACCAACATCTCCTGGTTTTCTTCATAGTTATACTGTGCCACTACAAATAATTGGCATGCACTTTCCTTTTCTCCACTATTTGTTTTTCAAAATCTGAAGCACAAAAAAACATTGAACATGCTGAATATGTGAACAGCAAAGAGGATTTACAGATTTACAAGAGAAATGAATAGGAACTGTCTGTGAAGCATTTTTAAGAGAATTTCTGAATTAGAGTAGACCCACTCCAAAACCCTCCATCTGCACTTAGCCGAACAATGCTTTGAACAGATTGGTGTCATCAGCTAAAAACAAAACAGGGGAATCCTTCAGAGCTCAGCATCGGGGGACCCTAATTTAGTAAGGTTTTAAAAGATTGATGGTAATCTGTGAATCGCCATAACCCTGAGCTACGTTAGTGAGAAAACCTCCATACAAGACTGCGTTAGTGCCTGGGTTTTCTGATTTGTGATCTCCTCCATTAGCTCTGTAAACTGAGATTCTCTTCGCTAAGTCCATTATGACAAGTGTTTAAAAACACCCAATTGTTTATACAGATCAAGCCAACGATAGTGTGTCCAATCCTTTCTTCGCACAAACACACTTGTAGATATCGATGTATCCTCGTCAACGGCACATTCATCTCGTTCTTATATTCTACTTATTATGTTGGCAACCATCCGCCTTAGCCTCAACAAATATTTTTCAAGATGAAAGATATCCAAGCAAAATGAACAATGGAAATGCAATTCTTTGGAATAACTTTTTAGAGTCACGACAGCAATAAAACAATAGCGAACACTTACTGATTTGGTTTGTCGATGCACTGTAAAATGCATTCACAGTGGTAGGACTGGTGTACCATCTGCAGAGAAAAATATAAAATACAGTAAAATTAAAATCCCAAATAAATGCAAATTATTACATGAACAAATTTTTCCTATATTCCATATATTTTAAACAAAGAAATATAAGACACAGGAAAGATATAGCAAAGATGTGAGACAGGTCACTTATGTACCTCGTCCTTCCAATCCCTTTATCGGGGAAAAGGTTGGCAAAGTAAGAGAACAATGTGTTTTTGAGCACAGAGAATACGTGTTTCAAAAATGCCATGCTTTTCTGTAGTAGATTTATATTAGTTATCGTAGCAAAACATCTGCAGTCTCAGATTTGGACTATAAATCCCAAAGGAACATTGCTGACCAGATAAAGTTATATAATGTAGAAATTGTGCACCAGTCAGATGTCTCCTTAATACCAAGGTTACTTTATTTTTCTATTTCATACTTTACCATATCCAAGTTTTTCTATGTAATGTGTTGCTTTAACAACTTCTCCTTCGAAATGTTAATTAGTTTCCAATGTTTAAAAATAACAAATGAAGCTTTACCTCCCAACCACTGTCTCTGGTCTTTGTTAACATGGTTGCAGTGGTAATGTCACGCCTACAGTATAGGACCACTGCAGCTAATCACTAGGCTCAGCAGTGACGTCAATAAAGATGGAGCAAGAACACTGAACCCAGTCATTTCCTGCAGCGGTCAGGCGTTGTAAATGTGATGTCACTGCAGCGATGTGCTGTAAACATGATGTCACTGCTGCTGCCATGTCCGCTAAGGCCTCTTTCACACATCCGGTGT
>VIAB01002886.1:27312-49271 GCA_009801035.1 Oophaga pumilio | reverse complement strand
CGTTTTTGCCTGCTCTCCTCAGCTACCAAAACATAACAGCAGTCTGTTCGTGGAAGCTGCAGAGAACCGTGTGGAAGCTGCAGCCTGTTTATTGTGAATTGTGTCCAGAATTGAACATTTCTCTTTGGCGTTGGAAGCTGCTGGAGCTTGGGCTAAAGGGGACACAACAACTTGTGGGATTGTGCATCTTTTATGTATGAAGTTTTCTCTGGGAGAATAAACTGTAACTTGTTTGGGTGAGCCCTCACTGACATATATGGGCTGCTGAATGAACTGTTTACTTGCTGTGATACCTTTGTGCCCAGAAGAGACTGTTTTTGGTTTTGAATCCCTTGGTGTTTTGTTAAAACAATAAAACTGAACCTGTTTGGACCATACCACATTGCCTGTGTTAACGCTACCTAATGCCTACCTGATCAAGTGAATCCCAACTGCACATTCAGCAACCATTACCTATCTTCATCACCATAGCATAGACCAGGGGTGGGCAATACATTTTCACAAGGGGCTAGATAATAGACCGTGACTGTTGTAGAGGGCCGAAACAATAGGCTGAAATTAATTCTGCTCACTATTAATATTAGCATATTAATTATAATTATTTTATATTAATATTAATTATATAACTTAATATTGAGCATAATTAAGTATGCTGGCCCAGTACAGTATGAGCCCCCACATATCCTCCTATATACAGTATGAGCCCAGAGATAGCCTCCTATTTGCAGTATGAACACCCACATGGCCTCCTATATACAGTATGAGCCCCATATAGCCACCTATATACAGTATGAGCCCACATATAGCATCCTATACACAGTATGAGCCCCCATATAGCCTCCTATATACACAACACCAAGAAAAACTGGAGCACAGATCCATAACACAATAGAACCATATTAGAGAATATATAAATCATTTTATTCACACATTCTTTAATATGATTCTATTGTGTTATGGATCTGTGCTCCAGTTTTTCTTGGTGTTGTGAATTATACTTTGGGAGCTCCATTTGGGTATTATCCTAATTGTCCGTCTCAGGACAATACTCATGATAAGATATTATATTCCCTATGTCTGTGTCTGAGATTATGTTTTTCAGCCTCCTATATACAGCATGAGCTCCCACATAGCCTCCTATATACAGCATGAGTCCCACATAGCCTCCTATAAACAGCTTGAGCCCCCTTTATATAAAGTATGAGCCTCACATACCCTCCTATATACAGCTTGAGCCCCCATATACAGTATGAGCCCCCACTTAGCCTTCTATGTACATACAAACTCCCCATACACATGAAAAAAAACACATACTCACCTCGCTCCCATTCCACCGGCGCTCTGCTCCTATCTCCGATGCACTGAGTGTCGGCGGTACACAGCTGACAAGATGAAATGACGTCATTACGTCAGCTGTCTCACACGCTGATTGGTGGAAGAAGGGGCCGGCAGCCCGTTCCTCCACCAACGTATTTAACACTGTCTACATCGGATACAAAGAGTGGTTACAGGGCATGGTGAGGCCTGTGAGCCACTGTTTTCAGCCTCTCAGCTGTCTCAGTCTGAGGGCTGGACTGGAACAGCCAGAGGACCCGATGTGGCCCATGGACCGCACTTTGCCCAGGTCAGGCATAGAGAATACAGAAAGAGAACTGGTACAAACAAACCAATACAGTATTTACAACTTCTAACAAGTAATATTGTGCCATCTCCTATCTGCTCAACGCAGTCCTAGTATCATAAGCCGGCAGCTGCTGTACATTCCAACACAGGGTTATTACCAGCTTTTCTAGTTCACACAAATCTAATGGAACTCCAGGAAATTAAAAATCCATTAGAAGCTGGCTTTGTATTACCTAATTTACCACCAGTAAAGAATATCTGCAGCAGCACTCCTGACTTGGCCAGATCCCTTTGATTTCACCCAAAGAGAAGAGGAGAAGCAAAATAAGTAAAAAAAAGTGCGGAAATCAACAGATTTTTAGACAAACACCTGTAAAGATTTCTTGTCCGTCCTACCTGACACCGGGTGAACGAACAACCAAATTAAGAGTAAAACTATTGACTATGTCCTACCCATTATTATGTAAAATAATTGCCAGAAAGTGTGAAAACAAGGTAGAAAACAAGTTACAACTGTGCACAGACTGCTCATATTGGTTAATGAGGGTCTGTCATCGGTTTTAGCAATACAAACTGTATGTATTACATCTCTGACATCTAATGAGGCTGGTGTATTTACTTTGAAAATACATATCAAAATTGATGATCATATAAGAAAAAAGTGTACTAGAGAACCACATTTGTAAATAATGATATCAAAATTTTATTTGAGAACAGACGTACAATACTAAATAATATTGTGGTACCGTGTTAGCCAGAAAAATCAATGTAAATACTTATGTCCCAAAAAAAAAACCTGAGAAAAGTATTTAAGGAGTGATACCTTTATTGGCTAACCAGAGAAATTATATGTGCAAGCTTTCTGAATTTTTTCTCAGGTTTTTTTGGGAACATAAGTATTTACATCGATTTTTCTGGCTAACACGGTACCACAATATTATTTTGTATTTTACATCGTAAGAATGGAAGATACCCCAATGTACCGAACAGATATGGATCTGAAAAACCTACTGAAGAAACTGGCACAACTGAACAGCGACATTTTTTTATCAATTCCTATTTAAATGTTGCCATCTCTTCTCAGTAATTAACTTGTAATGTAGCCTGATGAAGGGGCCTTCTGAGCCCAGAAAGCTTGCACCTTTAATTTCTCTCGTTAGCTCCTAAAGGTATCACTCCTTGAATACTTTTCTCAGGCTTTTTTTGGGAGATAAATATTTACATTTATTTGAGAACAGAAAACGCACAAGACAGGTTAAAAACATATAAAAGAAGTGAGAAACCACTAGGTGGCACCGCACCCCCACATATATAAATCACTACCAGGTGGATACAAACATACTATCACCTGAACTACCCAGTAGTATGTAACAATACTTCATTCATAGATTTATTACATAATAAAGAACAGAATGAAGCAGGATACCTGTGCAGGATTGTGGTGAAAAACCCAGGACAAAACCCTGATGTACGTTTCGGCATATGCCTTCTTCTGGGGGTGGCATCACAATAATGAGAGCAACCTTATATATCCTAGATTAGCCAATCCATACACACACATATGGGAGTTAATTGTGAAGTATATTACAGCTCAGATTGAGGCAATGGGTCGACCACATACAGCTTATTAATTCACGTTGGTAGCGCCTCCCGAAGTGATGTCATAGTCACAAGCATTGAGAAATAATCCTATTTTCTATATAATTATATTAAAATTGCTGTATAATCCTTTTTTTGAAAGTATTACCTTCTGATATTACAATGAGCTTTTTATAAGCACATCAGCGTTATACAGCCTTGCTTACTTGAAAGCAAATTAATGTTGCAGGAGGATAACATGCTATTCCATGAATATTGCTTTACATTTGTTTATGTATACACAAATTTTCAGAGCCCTTGTCTTTTCCTTTTAAGTTTCGCCTTCTGCCTCCTTCCTAGACCCTTTTTCATCCCTCTCCTCCTTTTAGTATCCTTGGGCTTCACCAACCTTTTTACCCTCCAACCTCAAACCACCTTCTTCCCTACATATTTTCATAAATCCCATAAAATTTTTGTTGCAAAAAACAAGTGCAAATGCAAGTCAAGCTCAGAGAGTGTGTAGTAGGATAAAACATAGCTTTTATACCATCCTTAACATTACATAGCGATAATACAAAAAAGAGGTAGACGATACCACATTTCAACCATAATTGGCCTTTATCAAGCCAGAAATACAATATTTAAAAAAACAGCTTTTCCTAATACAAACTCTCTGGTGCTTCGGAATCATTGAAATTTCAACTGTTTTGGACCTTGTGGTGGTCTTACCGAGTTATCACGGAGCCACCAATAGTACATGAGATTCGCTCACTGGATCAGGGCTAGCTCACTCCTGTGTTCGCAGGTTGGATGCAAGTATAACAGAAATAAATGTTCCATATGGTTACACTGAGCTTTAAGCTTTCACAATGTATTTGATACTAAATAGAATACAGGAGCATCCTTCAACATTAGATCATTTCTAATTGAAAAAAGGACATTGGACGGTTTACAATGGCAACCATTAGCAAGTAATCATTGCAAGAGATGTAATTTCTTCATAAATTAAGAATGCCATCTCAGTGACATCAATGGTTGTGAAGACAACGTTGATCTCTCACCAGGGTTACCATGTTAACCCTTAGATCAGAGTCATTATCATGGCAATTGTGGCACTTAAGAAGGATTAACAAGGCAATTGGGGGCCTAGTTATGCTGCCAAGACAGTGATTATATCATATCAGTTAATAAGACATGCCTGGGATGATTTGAAGAGGGATACAACTGTGTGCATTTTAACTTCATATTACTTCAATCACCATAAATTCATACATGCTTTAACGACACCTCACAATGATTACCATAACAACATCCTAATCATTTCCATACATCTGTGACTCAATTTGGGCAGCCATTTTCAGGAATATCTGTAAAACGGTCATTGAAGGTAGAAGTTTTAGATAGATTCATGCTTCCTATGGGGAAGGGGAAAATGGCCAACCTCTTCTCAGTGGCCCATATAGTGGCCACGTGGGCTAAGCTAATGGGGCATAGATCCAATTTTATGTATTCTTTATTAAATAAAATTGATATAAATTAAATACAATGTTTCAAAATATTTTCTCTTCTCACCCCTAATCTCATACACAGCACAATTACTGATTCAACTGCTGAGTGGGACCAAAAAGTTAGTCTTTTATGGCCATTGCAAAGTTTTGACTGCTATGAATACTGGTTATGTCTTATCAAGCCTGACCATTCATGGTCTGTTAACTGGTTTCTGTCCATTATCAACCAAAAGAAGGCTTATTCTAAGTGCACGAAATAAAGGAATGCCAAGAAAAAAAAACGAGATGTAGCATAACGTGCTTTGCATTAATGTTGTTTCAGGCGGCTCTGTGAAGATATTTGGCACTAAATAGAAGATTCTGTACGAGCAAACAGACTCATCAGCTTCTAACTGAATAATGTGTTTCTTCCCCGTCTGCAGTGAATAAACAAAAAGGAATAATAAACAACTTTCTCCCATTGTTTGAAATAGTCTGCACATTGACATTAAAGTTCAGACTCATAATTTTAATACAATTACATCTGACTTAAAACTAGCATTGAATTAAACTTTAATAGCAATTCTACTATTCATTTAATTATGAAGATTAATTCAGCTTGCCTTTCTTTGAAAGTACGTTCCTTTCCGCAGTTTGTTTTTTTATTATTCAGAATAAATCATCTGGGCACATTGATTTATTGTGGTTTGCTCAGCACTGCAGTCTTGTACAGTAAAAAAAAAAAGTATCAGACTGCAAAATAATTTCATTTTTTTGCTTACAGGATTGAAATAAAATACACATTTTGTTTGCAAAATGCAAAAATGTACAATTTTCTTTTTAGTTTTGAAATGTGTACTTAAATTGACATGCTTTATCTTAATGACCAGACATAAAAGTGCCTTAGTGACCAGCCAAGATATTTCATTTTGGTAGATATTTTTTTTTCTGACATGGCAATGTTAGGCATTATTTTAAACCCGAAAAATTTAACATTTTTCCAGGAGTGTTTCCCGTCAAACTTCAAAATATAAATTGCTGTATAAATTCTATATTTTTCTAAATGCAAATCTAGAAAAAAAATAATTTTGATGTCTTTGTCTTGTATTTTTTTATTGACAAAATTACACTACAAATTAATCTATTGAATGAGAAAAATGGGACTAGGACTATCACTGGCTCAGTTATGCAAAACAAAAGGGTAGTTATACATGTAGAACACTTGGAATGGGTCACAGTTAACAATGAGGTTCTTCAGGGGTCAGTATTGGGCCCTCTTTTTAACATATTTATTAATGACCTTGTAGGGAGCACACAGAGTAGAAATACAATATTTATAGATGATACTAAACTCTGCAGGGTAATCAACACAGAGGAGGATAATTTAATATTGCAAAAGGATTTTTGTAAGCTGAAGGCTTGGCTGAGATGGCAGTTGAAATTTAATGTACATAAATGTAAGGTTACGCACTTGGGCAGGTGAAACAAAATATAGAATTTTGTAATAATTTGTAAAATACTCAGTATTAATTGTAGCTGACAATGACTTGGATGTTAAGGTGGACAGCAAACTCCACGTTAGTGATCAGTGTCAGGCAGCTGTTGTAAAGACAAATAAAATAATGGGATGCATTAAAAGAGGCACAGATGCTCATGACAATAATATAGTTTTGCTGCTATACAAGTCACTATGGAACTCTCTGCCACATGATGTAGTAATGGTTGATTCACTACTAAAATTCAACAAGGGTCAGGATGCCATTCTTGATAAATATAATATTACAAGTTATGGACACTACATTCTGTGACGGGGAGTTGATCAAGGGAACTAGTCTGATTGCCATATGGAATCGGAAAGGAAGTTTTCCTCTAACATGGAACTATTAATGTCTGCTCCATTAAGTTTTTGCCTTTCTCTGGATCAACATTTTAAACTATGGGTTGAACTCGATGGACTTAAAGTCTACCTTCAACCTTAAAACTATGAAACTATTGAATGAATTATATAGGTTATTATAGTTGCTTGAATACTTAATTTCTGTATATGTACTAAGATGTATTTTAGATGGATTTTTTATGAGGACTTTACATTTTTTATTTACGCTTTGTATATTTTTCATAGCTTTTTTGATGTGACATTTTATTACATACTTTGTCTTCCAAGATATCATACACTGACAAGTAAAAAGGGTAATAATGTTTTGAAGTTTTGACTTTCAGACTCCATATCTCACCATCCACTACTGCTTCGAACGTGAGACTGCCATCATTTTATAGATAATAATCTTGGCTATCTCATACATAAATTTTACTTGCAACTATTTAGCAAATGATTAGTTATGCGGATTCTTGTCATTTCACTGCATTGTTACTGTTTTGCTCTTAAAATTCTAAATTGTTATTATTATTTTGTTAGTATTTCTCGATCCTTTAGCCCATTTTTCGCTTGTTTCTTTCAGATGCATTTGCACTCATCAGAGCTTAGTCTATTGACTTTTCTCTCATTGCTTTAAGTCACCCATTTCTAGCCTCCTCTTGTCCACTTTTTGTACTTTTTTACAAACTCAAGCCGACGCTTCTTATGATGATATTGAGGTCAAGGTTTCTTCACCTTTTTTTGGGCCACGTTCCAGACTTGTGTAACATGCTTCACATGGTGCTTGCATGGATGTTTTTGATCTCATTATTATGAAGCATATGTGCCACCTCCACTGCTGTGTTTGTCGTGGCAGAACTGATAGACCATGTGATAGGCTGACTTGTTTACTCTGATGTTTTGTCTGGACTTCCAACTCTTGGCTTTTGAATAGATGGATGGACTTCATTTTATATTCTTCCAACTATCATGGCACTCACATGATGCGGTTTGGTAATTTTCTTGGCCGAAAGACCACAATCGATAAGCTGGATGATGCCGTTTCTCTTTTCTTGCAAAATCTTCTACTTGGTTGCTCCTCTTTTCAAACTGGTGACCTTTTGCTTGGGAATCAACCTAATAACACACTGAGTTATTAGGAAATATGAGAACAAGTTGTATTTTGTAGTATACAGGAAGAAAAAGATTTTCCCACAAACAAAAGGGAAACAGTTACAATGCAGTGACATGATAAAAATCTGCCTAACTCATCATATGCTAAATAGTTGCAAGCCATATTTATGTATGAGATAGCCAATATGATTTTCTATAAAATGATGGTAGCCTCATGATCAAAGCAGTAGTGCATGGTGAGATATGGAGCCTGAAAGTCAAAAGTTCAAAACATTGTTACCATTTTTCCCTTCAATGTAAAAGGGAAACTTATATTTTTCCTTTATGGTGCATTTGGAATATCCATAAGAGACCCAATTACAGGGGAATGCAGCCTACTGGAGTGAAACAAGTCACTGGTAAAGCTGAGCCTGTGTCTGATAGGATTCATAAGCTTTACTATGCTGGGCAGACACCAGCCTATCATGTGACTGCATAGCCTATGCTTTAATTTGGTACTTTTCACTCACTAAGCACTATGTATCTGGCATAGAAAAGACAGAAATGGTAATAAACCACTTTTTTATTTCTTTCAGGATCTCTGGCTGTGTCTGACAGCCGGAGACTTAACCAGCACCTGTTAGATTGCAAGATGCTGACAATCGAGCCCATACTGTAAAATTTACAATAAAATACCAGAAAAGCACTGGAGGGGACTACTAACTTACTGCATACTGCTTTATTATGACGTTCAATGCATTAACAGTATGCTGTACAGTTTTAACCTCCACCTAGTCGTGAGTGCAGGTAGCCAGAATTGTGGTCCTTAACACTATAAAGGAAATCTGTGAACCTGGCTTACAATAAAACTATACATATAAACAAATCTGAGTTCAGAGTTTTCATCATCTCAAAGCAGGTTTTTATGGTCAGGCTTGATGTTAGTCACTCTTTTTATCTGAGTCTAATGGTCTATCTTGTTTTCACCTTTTCACCCTGATACAGAAATCTGATTTTTACTGCGGCCCTCAGGTTTTATCTGCAGTTTAGTTACTGACTGGTGGAGCGAGTAGAGGGAAAAAATAAACAAACTGGATGAAAACCATGTAGTCAGAAACAAAGACAAAATTGGATCCAAACACGTAGTGAAGGATAGTCCAGAGAGGTCTGGTAGAATACGGGCAGAGAGTGGTCAAGCGATCTAAGTTTTAATCCAAAAGAATGGTAAAAATTAGGTGGCTAAAACAATAAGTACAGGGCAGTATAGGAATACAATAGCTGACAAAGCGTAACGCACGTAAAGATGTTAAATTGGTGCCCTTGAGCCCTGTTATTGGCCCATTGACTGGCTCTTCTGATTGGCTGATCAGAGGAAAACTATGATTGGCTAAAAGTGCCGCCAGTAATCCTAGGTTGAAGGCCAGAAAAACTGTACGTAGGTGAGTATTTGATGGAAAGGTATGATTTCTATAGGCAAAAAACACAGATTTTCATATCTCTCTCCCTATGTCTATATTGGATATTTGAAGCTCCATGAAGATAACAGCTTCAATTGCTATAAACAAATATCAAGAAATTCAAAGACATAGAATTTTATTTTTTAAGATTAAAGGCAATCAGTCATCACAAAATGTTTGTTCAAACCAAGCACAGGCACCTAGTACACCCTTCGCATGGAGATGAATGAAAAACAAGTAGGTGGTACTATTTGGCCAAATCAAGGGTGCACCAAGCACCTGTGCTAGGTTCGAATAGTCATTTTTGTGCCGACAGACTCTCTTGAAGAAAACAAATCTAAATAGCCACCATACAGAATCACTTGTCTCTGTATTCTTCAAAAAAAGTTGTAAATATTCATGACTATTACTGTTGCTTTTGTTTTAAGACGCAGCTCATATGGTAGGTTTAATAGTGATCAAGTTATATTTGGATCCACTTTAATGTGTTGATATTTTGGGCCAAAATTCCAATAAAGGGTTGCGTACTTGCTCATAATGACCATAACAATAACGATCTGTGGCTGTTCACAGCATGAATTCAATGAAATTCAAACTATCACCTTCATTTAGCTCCTGTTGTCATTGGCTCTATAGCTGAGCAGACTTGAGTGATTTGGCAAGCTTCTCAAAGCCATTGCTCCAAGCAGAGAAGAGGTTACAGGTTACCGGCAATTCCCTGTCATCAGTGGAAACAAAATGACTGTGGAAGAGCGCGATGCTTCGATGGGTAGACAATCACAGCATCCTTTAATCTTCTTAACTAATCTTAATGAGGCTTGGAATTCAGAAATGTATTTAAAAACAAACATTTCATTGTAGTGTTTCATTGTTATCACTCTAATTTGGGTTTAACTTCATGTCGTAATTTTGTCTATAACAGCTGGTGTAAGTATTGTACAGCACAGGAAACCGCACGATCCAAACCATTTATGAAGCGAAAAAGAAATGCAGTACAGATGCTAATGAGTTTTACATTGGAAAAAAACATAGTATTTGAAACAAAAATGAAGTTAAACTTTTTTTTGGAACACCAAAAATTAATTCAAATTAATTATAGAGTTAAAAAAAATAATAATTGTAGAGATATTCTTAGTTGGTAATACAAACATTCTGTCATTTCCCTAGGAAGCTTTAATTAAAAAAAAGGGGGGGCTCACCTATTTTAATAGTAGACAGAGCAACTTTTAGGAGTGGTTCCTACCTGGACGTCTGCAAGTTATATAAAGGCCATTTAATCAATAGGCACAGCTAAATGAAGACTATGTAGCCACTTCACTCGGAAATAAATGTCAATCAAGCTTCTCATTTTTAGAACAACTTGTTGTTTTCAATTATATCATTGTGGGGTATATATGATTTTTTAATAACTTTTTATTCCATTTTTTCTATTTGGGGGCGGCATAACAAACAAATGTTGAACTTTTCACTGTGATGGATAAACAATGTGTTTAATGGCTCATAAGTTTTAATACAGATATGTTGGTATTATGATTTTTTTCTAATTCTTTCATAAAAAAAATTATTTTGCCAAGAAAAAAAAGGTGAATTTTAACCCCTACATGACCAGAGGTATTTTCGTTTTTCCATTTTTGTTTTTTGCTCCTCTTCTTCCCAGAGCCACAACTTTTTTATTTTTCAATCAAAATTTGCCATGTGACGGCAGGTTTTTTGCAGGACAAGTTGCACTTTTGAACGACACCATTGGTTTTAACATATTATGTACTGGAAAACGGGGAAAAATTCCAAGTGCGGTGAAATTGCAAAAAAGTGCAATTCCACAGTTGTTTTTGTTT
This sequence comes from Oophaga pumilio, assembly GCA_009801035.1. Lineage (NCBI taxonomy): Eukaryota > Metazoa > Chordata > Amphibia > Anura > Dendrobatidae > Oophaga > Oophaga pumilio. The sequence continues at coordinate 38,323 of VIAB01002886.1, read as the reverse complement.
TGTTTTTTTACCATGTTCACTAAGTTCTGAAACTGACCCGCTATTATGATTCTCCAGGTCATTACGAGTTCATAGACACCAAACATGTCTAGCTTCTTTTTTATTTATTTGGTGAAAAAAAATCCAAACTTTGCTAAAAAAAAAGGCGCCATTTTCCGAGACCTGTAGCGTTTCCATTTTTCGTTATCTGGGGCTGGGTGAGGGCTTATTTTTTGTGCACCGAGCTGACATTTTTATTGATATTATTTTGGTGTAGATAGAATCACCCGTTATTGCATTTTATTGCAATGTAGAGGCGTTTAAAAAAAACCTAATTCTGATATTTTGAGTTTTTTTCTTGTTACGCTGTTTAGCAATCAGATTAATTCTCTTTTATGATGATAGATCAGGCAATTCTGAATGTGGCGATACCAAATATGTGTATGTTTGGTTTTTTATTTATTGTCTTATTTTGAATGGGGTGAAAAGGGAGTGTTTTGAACTTTTTATTTTTTTTGCTTTTTAATATTTTTAAAAACTTTTTTACTTTTTGTATGCTTCAATAGTTTCCATGGGAGACTAGAAACTGCAGTTGTCTGATCCCCTGTGCTACACCCAGGTGATGATCAGATTGCCTGTGTGTATCAGAAATGCTCACTTGCTATGAGCGCCAACCACCGGGCGGCGCTCATAGCAATCCGTCTATGACAACCATAGAGATCTGCTAGAGACCTCTGGTTGTCATGCTGACCCATCAGTGACCCGCGATCACGTGACGGAGTCACCAATGGGCAGGATTTTCGGCATACTTCCTGTTAGTGCGAGTTAAATGCTGATATCAGAGATTGACAGCGGCACTTAACAGTGGATCGCGATTCCACCTGCAGCTGTGGGCTCAGCACCGGAGTTCACATCAATGCTTAATTTTGCAAAGGGGTTAAATGTTTTACTTGCTTTTTTATTCTAAAAAATTTCAAGGGGAAACAGGTTTTTGTTATGTTGTTGTTATGTAAATTGAGATAGGCATGATGTAGGGACTAATATCCTGATTCCAACAATGTGTCACTTACTAGGCTGTGTGTTCTTATTTTACTAGCAGGAGGTTATCACTACTGGATAAGGTGTCTGGTGCCTTCTAGTCAACTGTTTTGTGTAACCTGCGCCAACACTGATTAGAAGCATTCTGTCAATGTACAGTGTACACAGAAAGCAGCCAATCAGGGGTGTGGGCGGGGTTATATAGAGCTCAGCATTCAGATAACTGGTAACTCTGCAGCAGAGAAAACAGAGATTGCATCAAAGTGACAGCATGTAGACCAGCAAGTGATACATCGTTGAAATCACGATCTCAGCCTGTACATCATGCTGCTCTCAGATTACATAACAAAGCCTGATAACAGATTCCTTTTAACTCATTTAAAATTTAATACCGCTATTGCCAGTGATGAAATGCAGCAGTCACAAGAGCAGGACTTATCAAAAAGACCAGTTGGAGCACTGACGGAATTCAGGCATTGAGTATAAACTATCTTTTCATTATAAACACATTATCTGCCTTTGGTAAATGCCTTTAAAAACAAGGACAACTATTTTAATGTAAAATATGCAGGTCACTTTAAATAGATGAAACTGTATGATTATTAAAAGTTGTGCTGTCTTTCCCTAAAAATACTTGAACACAATAAATTAGTTCTAGCTGACTACATGGATACAAGGACTACATTGATATTTTTCCTGATAGTTATTACAGTAAAAAGAACATACTAAATGGAAAATAAAGCCATGATCCACAAAGCGTTCTTTCCAACCAAATTTATAGTGGTTATATATTTTATATAAAGACTTATTAATGAAATTTGCAGTACAAATAAGTTATTGCAAGACTGGTGCTTTTATATATAGTTGGACCATCATTTATTTTTCAACAGGACAATGACCCCAAACACACCTCCAGACTGTGTAAGGGCTATTTGACCAAGGAGAGTGTTGGGGTGCTACGCCAGATGACCTGGCCTCCACAGTCACCAGACCTGAACCCAATCGAGATGGTTTGGGGTGAGCTGGACCGCTCACAGCTTCAATTTTGAATAATTCCCAACAGTGTCACCAGCAAAGCACCCCCACACCATCACACCACCTCCTCCATGCTTCACGGTGGGAACCAGGCATGTAGAGTCCATCCGTTCACCTTTTCTGCGTGCAAAGCAGTAATCAAAGCAAAAGGTGGCTACTTTGAAGAACCTAGAATATAACACATATTTTCAGTTGTTTCACACTTTTTTGTAAAGTGTAGTGTATAATTCCACATGTGTTGATTCATAGTTTTGATGCCTTCAGTGTGAATGTACAATTTTCATAGTCATGAAAATACAGAGAAATCTTTGAATGAGAAGGTGTGTCCAAACTTTTGGTCTGTACTGTATATTTAAATATATATTTATATGTATATATATACATATATCTACACAATTTTCAGAAACCTAAATCTTCCGGTTTGTAAAGGAAGTACTAGGACAATGAATTGAATTATGTTCCAGTGATATTTTGTCATCATCCCTTAGATCTAGAGTAATGCACAATCTTGGTCTTTTAGATCCTAACCTAGAAGAAACATTTCACTACAAATCCTTTTATGAGTTAATAAAACATGAAAATACTGGATCAGAAATCTATTAGGAAATTATGTAAATGCTCACTTTCTATATCCTGTTTATACAGTATAAAATCATATGGCAGCATAAAACAAACCACATTACCTGATCATCTAAACATTATAGCATCAAATTTCCATAAGTTTGTGCTTAGCAGTTTACACTACGTAGGGTTTACATACTAGACATTTAACCACTAAGCTAATAATACATAAAGTAAGAAGCGGGTAAATGAAGGAGAATCAGGCTTACAAGCCTAGACCATGATGACCTATCAGTAGATGTAAATTAAAACACTATTTACTAAGTTGTTATATCCATTACGAGACCAATCGTTAAGGAGCACAGATTTGGATGAGCATTAATGATCCATAATGGCTTTCACCATTCAGGCTTTGTCAATAATGTCTAGAAGATGGTCACTGTGTTCTATAAAGCAGCAATTGTTGGTAATTTTGGATTGCAAACCATCATATAGAATTGGTTTATTGGCATCTATTCTAAAGAAATAGTATAACTCATCTATCGGTGATCTTTACTCACATTTCAGCTTGTCACATACATCATATACTTGCCAGATTATAAACTCAATAAGAGCAAAATGTAAGTCAATGTGTCAATGTACAACCAAGGAAGAAATATTGTATGAAGATTTACGAAATTCTGTCTCAAGGGAAATACATGAATTTAGAAATGTAAGGTGATCATTTTGGCATGTCATGTACATTTTCCTTATTATCTCTAAATTTTCAGGAACTTTTTAAGTAATTATTTTCAATAATGTACAGGATTTTATTATAATAATAGACTTTTCATGCAAATTAATGTAATTATTTTACAAAGGTTGAAGTATAATAGAAATATATCCTTTTCCAACCTTTGTGCTATCATATTAGCAATTTTCCAATTGTTCAAATCGGCTTTTCGTAAAATGTGTAAAATACTTTCAAAAATATTTTTTATTACAAAAAAACTCAGTGAGCTTTGAGCTTGTATTAAAAGACAACTGAAAAATAAAAGTAGTAAAAAATCTGTGCCATTCATTAATAATGAGGCAACCTTTTCCATGTTAAAAAAAATGAAAATATTAAGTAGACACTACAGGTCTGTTTACCCCAGCTACCCTGTATGCCGTAGCATGTTCCATTTTTTATGGAGTCAGAAAAGTGAAGTAATCAGTCAGTGATGTTTCCATTTTATCTCTTTTGCTTATAGAAGCTATTTAGCTCGCTGATGAATCTACAGTAGTAAATTGGAACACCAGTATGAGTGGAGTTTGCTATTAAAATGTTGATAATGCATATTACATTATTATTAGGAGTAAACAATTATTTTTAAGCAAATTGAATTTTCCACAAATTTTTACTGAAGATTTGGATTTGCCTGCTTCCATTTTTTTGTGATTTGCTTCTTGCAAATAAAGCAAAATGGCATCTGCCTGACTCTTCCACCAATTTTTATGCCTTGGGGAACATAAAACTTCAGGATATCACAATGTACGTCTCCCTCGTCCTAGTCAGCACAATGGCCAACACATATTATTATGGCCTCAGATTGTGATGTTGCAACATTAAGATGTGTGGCATTTGAAACCTATTCAGCACAGGAAGTGCCAGCAATGAGTGAAGGATGGCCGAAACTAGAGGGATCCAACCAGGGGCGGACTTATCATTGGTGCAACCTGTGTGGTCGCACAGGGGCCCAAGAGGTTAGGGGGCCCATTTCTACCTACAAAGCCTGTGCAATTTTGCATTTTTAAGAGCTCTTGGGCTGTAATGGGCCCATGTATAATTCTTGCACAGGGGCCCTTTTCTCTCTGTGTCCACCTGTGGATCCAACAGAGGACCAGACAAGTTGATAGCAGGACAGGTGAAGAGGTGAAGTGAATATACTTTAATTTATTGTTTAACCCAAATTTTTATTATGCTCTGTAATGTATGTAGATAGCAAAACATAATAAGGCATGTTTAAATTTGCATTGAATAAAATTCTATGTTAATTGAATTTCCTGGCCAAATCAACCGAACTGCCAATTCTGAATTTCGGCCGATCTGCTCATCACTACAAATTACCTTTAAAGTTGGTTGTTTTATGAAGACAAGATCTGTCCATATTCATTATTGAGTCATATATTGCCAATATCAATATCATATTCTGTCAAAAATGAAATGCCCTTTTGTATGAACATCTTACTTTTTGGTGGACTCCAGATGTCATTGCAAGGATAGTTATACACCTAAATTGCCTCCATGCAATACTATATTTCCCTGCAGGGGAAATGCCTGGCTAGTCATGGATTCCTACAAAAAATGTCTGACTGCTGTGCTTGCTAACAAGGGTTTTGCCACAAAGTATTATGTCTTGTTTGCCAGAGGGATCAAATACTTATTTCTCACTGCAAAATGCAAATAAATTTATATTTATACAATGTGATTTTCTGGATTTTATTTTTGATATTCTATCTCTCAATGTTAAAATTAAACTACCATTAAAATTATAGACTGTTCATGTCTATGTCAGTGGACAAACTTACAAAATCAGCAAGGGATCAAATAATTATTTCCTTTGCTGTGTGTTACTCCTCTTTCCTAGCTCCAGTTTTAGTCCCATGTCTTCCCTATCGAGTTGCCACCTCTCACTGCTCCTGTGCAGCTGTAAAGGGGGTGCCACGCCTCTGCCCCCTTAAAGTAGAGTAAAATATTCTACTGTATATATGTATATATATGTTCATTCCCCTATATGTAGAATATTGTCCTTCTTTGCTGTACATACGTGTATTTGATTCCCTCGTGTGCATAGTATTGTATATATATATATATATTATGTCTGTTATGTATAGAGTATACATATATTTTAGCTATGTTAGTTATAGGGAAGTGTAGTGCCCATGTTTAGTCACTAGATGGTGACACTTTAGTTAGACTGTGACAGCATTGTAAATAGTTAACATAGGAGGGGCTGACCGGGGATAATTGTAGGATTTCCTGTTTGGTATTTAGGTAGAGGTCCTAGATCAGTATAGGGACGCAGGTCGCTTATCATGTGGCAGGTCATCGCTTGGCCTAATGCCCTCAGAACCGGGGTGAAACGGCTGAGGGAACCCCCAAACTCAGTGAGTCTGGACAGTGAGGACACCGTAAAACCGTACGACACAGTGATCTCTGTAATGTACTGAAGGACATAGAAAGGAATGCAGGAGAAGTGCAAAATGTGAATTGTGTGGAACCGTATGCTGATGTTGTTACTGACAAGGATGTGCTGCGACAAAGAGTAAAATTCACTGTTTGAAGTTTTCAAAGGACTCTGTCTCTTTATGTGCCACAACGCAAGCAGCGGAGCTTCGACAACCCCGATGGGACCCTGATGGTGCAGAGGATGTTACAGAAGGTATGCTGCAAAAGGGACAGTATTTGTATATGATTGGAAGCCAGGGCACCCCAAAGCCACTTGTCACTGCCACGACTACGGCCCTGGCTCTGCCTCTCACACAGCTTATCTCACCATGGTAAAAACAACCATTAGTTTAAGTTTTTCATCCTATTATTACAACTTTATTCCGCTGAGAAGAATCACCAATCATTCAATCAGTTTGCTTCAAATTGGTTTCACTTTTCCTATTCCCTGAAAACTTGAAAACTACAGTGGCATGTAAAAGTTTGGGCACACCTGGTCAAAATTACTGTTATTGTGAACAGTTAAGCAAGTTGAAGATGAAATGATTTTTAAAAGGCCTAAATTTAAAGATGACACATTTCCTTTATATTTTAGACTAAAAAAGTATATATTTCCATCTTTTACATTTGAAAAATTACAAAAAGGAAAATGGTCAGAAGCAAAAGTTTGGGCACTCTGCATGGTTAGTACCCAGTAGCACCCCCTTTTGAAAGTATCACAACTTGTAAACGCTTTTTGTAGCAGGCCAAGAGTCTTTCAATTCTTGTTTGAAGGATTTTTATCCAATCTTCCTTGGAAAATTCTTCCAGTTCTGTGAGATTCCTGGGTCGTCTTGCATGCACTTCTATTTTGAGGTCTAGCCATAGATTTTCAATGATTTTCAGATCAGGAGACTGTGAGGGCCATTGTAAAACCTTCAGCTTGAGCCTTTTGAGGTAGTCTATTGTGGATTTTGAAGTTTGTTTAGAATCATTATCCATTTGCAGAAGCCATCCTGTATTCAACTTCAGCTTTTTTTTTAACAGATAGCATTGTTTCCATCAAGAATTTGTAGAAATTCAATTGAATCCATTCTTCCCTCTACTCACGCCATTGGCTGCAACACAACCCCAAAGCATAATTGATCCTCCCCCATGCTTAATGGTTGGCAAGACGTTAGTTTCCTGAAATTCTGTGCCCTTTTTTTCTTTACACATACCTTTAAGAACTGTGGCCAAAGAGTTCTGTTTTAACTTGATTAGTTCACATGACTTGTTTCCAAAATGCTTCAGGCTTGTTTAGATGTTCTTTTGCATACTTCTGACTCTCAATTTTATGGTGATGGAGAGGTTTTCTTCTGATGACTCTTCCATGCAGGCCATATTTGTGCAGGTGTCTCTGAATAGTAGAACAATGTATAACAACTCCAGAGTCTGCTAAATTTTTCTGAAGGTCTTTTGCAGTGAAGTGGGGGTTCTGATTTGCCTCTCTAGCAATCCTACAAGCAGCTCTCACTGAAATTTTGCTATTTCTTCCAGACCTTATCATGACTGCTACTGTTCCTGTTAACTGCTATTTCTTAATTACATTTCAAACTGAGGAAAGGGCAACTTGAAAATACTTTGCTATCTTCTTAAAGTCTTCTCCGGCTTTGTGGGCCCCAACCATTTTTATTTTCTGAGTGCTAAGCAGCTGCTTCGAAGAACCCATGGCTGCTGTTTATTGGCACAAGGTTAGAAGATACTGGGTTTTTATAAAGCTGGAAATTTTGCATCACTTGGCCTTTCCTAACGATGATACTGAACAAGTCATAACCCTAACAGTCTAATTAAAGTCTGAAAACTTGGTCAAAGTTATTTGAGTACACAAACCTCCAAGAGTGCCAAAACTTTTGCCTCTGCCCATTTTCCTTTTTTAATTTTTAAAATGTATAAAATGACAAGATTTTTTTCCTAAAATAAAAACAATATGTGTAATCTTGAACTTTAGACCTTTTAGAGATAATTTCATCTTTAATTGGCTTAAGTGTTCACAATAACATAAATATTGACCAAAGGTGCCCAAACTTTTACATGCCACTGTGCATCTTCATAGTATCTGGTAATTGCCTCCTCATTTGCCTCATATTTAATTGATATCCTAGACATCAGCTAAATCTAAGAAACTATAATGAGATGCACATTGTACTTCCCATTTGCCCTTCTGCAGAAATCCAAATCCAAATACATTTCTTCTACAAATAAAAGTCTTTAAATAGGCAAAGGTGACACATCTACCTGATATACTCTACTTCATCCATATTTAGTTTCATCAATAAGTGATGAAGAACATTAAGAAATATTTGAAAGGCCAAAGTTAAATCCACATTACATGTCCATCCGTGCTACCATCTAGCGGCAAAATAATGCTGTAATATAAAACCTCATTAATACTACAATAAAGTGTCCAAATTATATGCTGTGTTCAAATAATATTTTATTAATGAGCCCACATAAAATTGATATTTAAATACCACAAAATACTACTATTCAATACAAATAGCACGATTGTTTATCACTACACTACACTACTGGTAGCTTCAGTGTGCTACTTTTGTTCCTATCCTCAGGAAAAGAGGAAAATGGGCAATTAGTAAGGTCATTTCTTAAATGATAGATAGATAGACAGAGTGGGTACGGAAAATATTCAGACCCCTTTAAATTTTTCACAATTTGTTTCATTGCAGCCATTTGGTAAATTCAAAAAAGTTCATTTTTTCTCATTAATGTACACTCTGCACCCCATCTTGACTGAAAAAAAACAGAAATGTAGAAATTTTTGCAAATTGAACATAAGTGTTCAGACTCTTTGCTCAGTATTGAGTAGAAGCACCCTTTTGAGCTAGTACAGCCATGAGTCTTCTTGGGAATGATGCAACAAGTTTTTCACACCTGGATTTGGGGATCCTCTGCCATTCTTCCTTGCAGATCCTCTCCATTTCCGACAGGTTGGATGGTGAATGTTGGTGGACAGCCATTTTCAGGTCTCTCCAGAGATGCTCAATTGGCTTTAGGTCAGGGCTCTGGCTGGGTCAGTCAAGAATGTTCACAGAGTTGTTCTGAAGCCACTCCTTTGTTATTTCAGCTGTGTGCTTATGGTCATTGTCTTGTAGGAAGGTGAACCTTCAGCCAAGTCTGAGGTCCAGAGCACTCTGGAAGAGGTTTTCATCCTGGATATCTCTGTACTTTGCCGAATTCATGTTTCCTTCAATTGCAAAAAGTCATCCTGTCCCTGCAGCTAAAAATACCCCCATAGCATGATGCTGCCACCATGTTTCACTGTTGGGATTGTATTGGGCAGGTGTTGAGCTCTTAGGAATCTTGAGTACTGCAGAAATTCTTTTGTAACCTTGGCCAGATGTGTGCCCTGCCACAATTCTGTCTCTGAGCTTCTTGGCCAGTTCCTTTGACCTCATGATTCACATTTGGTCTGACATGCACTGTGAGCTGTGAGGTCTTATATAGACAGGTATGTGCCTTTACAAATCAAATCCTATCAGTTTAATTTAACACAGCTTAATAAATTTGCAAAAATTTCTACATTTCTGTTTTTTTCAGTCAAGATGGGGTGCAGAGTGTACATTATGAGAAAAAAAATGAACTTTTTTGAATTTACCAAATGGCTGCAATGAAACAAAGAGTGAAAAATTTAAAGGGGCCTGAATACTTTCCGCACCCAGTGTAGATAGATAGATAAGGGAAGTTCTTTACATAAAACTGAGATTATTCTAAGACAATCTGAAAGAGCTTAATGAAGTAATGTTTGCAAAGTAGAAAAACAAATGAAATCTGGACAATGCAATGAATACCAAGCAGTCTATTAGTGTCCATTGCAAGTATTTATCTTATGCTTAGCTATTAGAAGTAACAGGAGCTCCACCCAGAGCATTTTATGGGAAGTATATGGCTGAGAATATGCAGATCACTGTAAATGCTGTCAGTCATAAATACTTTATTTTACATTAGTTTACTCCATTTAAGCTTCCACCACTGTAGGATGCAGCTATTAAATCTCATATTCACTTTTTAAATCCAATCATATATCCATTCAATAATTTTCTTTTAATGAGAATTACATTACAATTTATAGCTTAATCTTCCTTATAGCCGTGTGTTCTAAATTGAGTTCTTCAATAAAGTTAATTATTTAGAGATTTGTATTACATATTGTCATATACTTACTAAACAATGAAAACTGTATTCAATCAGGAGACTTCTACAGCCACAGAGCAGAGGAAAGGGGCTAATGTGCATTTAGTGCAGAGAGGTATTAAAATGTGGACTTCTCCATCATGCAATCCCTGAACATCCTTCTAGGAATGTTTACACTGCTCCTCTGTTGCAAGCAGTTCTCATAAGTGCCAACAAACTCAAATTAAAGGGCATCTATCAACAGAATCAACCCCTCTAAGCCGTCTATATGGGATATAGGTCATGGAAGATGATTAAAATGATACATTGATATTTGTGATCTGATATTTTGTTCCAGAGAAAGCCACAATTTTCTTAATATGTAAATGACCTGTTAAGATCTATGGGCCGCACATAGATCTTCCTGAGAATCTATTGGTAAACTTAGTTTTAGCCAAAAATGCATGCATTTAAATAAAAATTAATTGCCTCCAAAAGTGTCCATATTCTTTAAAGAGAAGCTTTCACAACTTTTGACATTATAAACTGTACATTCCTGCATATAGGTACAGGAATGTAGATAAAACATTATTTTTGAATTTTTATTTTTTCCACTCCGTTGTAGAGATACAGGGAGCTGAAATTTTCTGATTTGATCAGCTGTCATGTGCTAACAGTCAGGGGTGTAATTGCGATCCACCCACAGCTGTTAACATGTTAAATGCCGCTGTCAATCTCTGAAAGTAATATTTAACATGATCATGCATCACAAACCCAGACTATCGGCACCCATGTCACATGATCGTGGGGCACCGAAGGGATGGCACAACAACCAGAGGTCTGCAGTAGGCGCCCATGCTTGTCATTGTTGATCTGCTGTGAACGCTAGCCTGTGGTTCATAGGAGATGATCATTTCAGGCGATCAGACGAGAAAAAAAATGGCGTAACAAGAAAAAAAATAAAATCGCCAAAAATATGTTTTTTTATGGCTGCAACATTGCAATAACAAGCGATCAAAGCATCGTATCTATCCCATAATGGTATCAATAAAAACATCA
>VIAB01002885.1:96463-108695 GCA_009801035.1 Oophaga pumilio | reverse complement strand
AAAAAGTTTCAAGAACTCTTTCAAAACCACTTCAGGAAAATGAAAAACGCCTCCAAAAACTTCCCAAATAGAGAGCGTTTCAAACAGAAAACGAGACATTTTTGATTGCCTCAAAAAAATCTCTGAATGCACACACACTTTTACTTCCGAAGACCATGACCGCACTCACATGGTCTGAGTGCCATGCAAATTTTTTTTCTTGCACCCATTGACTTGCATTGGCGAGTCTTGTCCGAGATACGCAGCATGATGCGATTTTTTTCTCAGTCCGATTTCAACTGAGGAAAAATAAATCACAGATGAGCTGTAACTCTTACATTGGATTTTTTATCGGACTGCACAAGTCCGTTTCTCTCGCAGATGAGTACGAGCCCCAAATCTGGCAATACACAAGTTAGCTCTCGGCCACAACCTTTTTTTAGCTGACAGTAGTTTATTTCAACCACTGACAATCCCCCAGATCATCAGGCAATCTTGATCACTTTTGAAGTAAGTGCGTTGCCAGCTGAAGTAGCAAAATGGAGTTGACCCTTGAAATATTTTGATGGCGACTGACCTTTGATTAAAAATATAAAATGACATTTGCAAACTAATAAGTAAAACCAAAAGGGTGGTAAGCATTTCATAAGCACACCCATGCATAGAAAGGATAGGGGAAAGCAAACATTTACTTTCTTCAGCGTAGGCTCCCGCTGGGCAAGATGTCGTACAGCTATTCATCTCCGGTTGCAGGTAGAACCCTCTCTTGCAAGAGTTGCACTGATTCTGTCCACGTCCAAAGCAAGAGTCACATCCTCTGTGGCAGCGCCTACATCTCCTACCAGCAACATCTGGCATGTATCCCAAGGGACAGGTGCTCACACATTTTCTGAATAAACCATAAAACAGGAATAATCAAGGTTATCAATTTGCACGGATGCCACAGTGCACGGTCAAAATGCAATATCCACTGCCAATGGCCAACGCTGCAACAGAGGAACTCAGAAGTCAGTGTGGTCACAGAAAAATGGTCTATAACATCAGTGGGTTAGCTGGGGTATCATAGGGTGCTCAGCGACCAATAAAATATAGATAAATATATACATTCGAAAGTACAATAGCAGTACTTACCATTGGCCTTGGGTCAATAAACCATACCCAAACTTACCACAAGAGTCCAATTGCCTCCTGAGTATTCCCTCGCTCTATCTGATCTTTGCCTACACCGTCTCCCTATCACGAAGGATCCATCAGTAATCCATTGTCAAAAATGTTGTGCAGGAAAATTATTTCAGCAGGATCAGATATTTTTTTTTTTACATTGAAGTCTAAGGAAAAGGGATCCATTAAATAGCCATCCATTTTCTTCCATTTCAAACTGATCCTGTAAGGAAAAAACGGATCCTTTTCAAATGAAAGAAAAATGGATGGCTAATTAACGGATTCGTTTTCCAAAGACTTCAATATTAAAAAAAAAAAAAGATCTAGCTGAAAAAAGTTTCTTTAAGACAGACAAAAAAAATTCTTTGTGCAAAATATTTTGTTAACATATTACTGCTGGATCCGTTCTAATGGATGATTGCTGGACATGGCCTAACACGGTCTGCCAACATGCTAATTTCAACAGTTCTTATTGCCTATAAGAAGTCATGTCCTCTGTTACCTGCCAGACTTGACACTCCCAATACTGTAGTGGACACAGTTGTGACACTGCTCTGTGCCTGGCCCATCACATCCTCTGTCTCCACATTCTATGTGACAAGGACCTTAGAAAGAAAACATGTTTGTTACTAAAGACAGTAGAATTGGTGTGCAAACAGACAGAATCACATTATGGGGAGCGGGAGAACATTCAAGGGCGAAAAAAATATATATATTTTTTTGATCCATTAAATGAGTCACTTCTCAATAGAGGTAGTAGAATTGATTTTCTGGGTTTAAAATTCTTTGTTGTAACAATTTACTTACCTTTAAAAGGTTACAGAGGACCGGTCAGCTCTTCAATACATCTACGGTATTTTATTTCATACTTGAATTTTTCATGATCAATCATCTTTTCTTATAATTGTTGTGCTGTTCTTGTTATTCCTCCTAAAAACTGATGAATAAATTGACCACTGGGTGAGACTGGCTAGGAGTGTGTCCATACACTTAGTCCCCAGTGGTTGATACCTTTCAATGGTTAACCGAAAAGATGGTAAATTGCAAGGTTTCGAGACTACTCCAGTCTGTTCATCAGGCATTCTATGACTGATGACGAGACAGAAGTACAGTAGTCTCGAAAGCTTGCATTCTATGCCTGATGAAGACTAGTCTTGGAAAGCTTGAATTCTATGCCGGATGAAGAGACCGAAGTAGTCTCGAAAGCTTGAATTCTATGCCTGATGAAGAGACCGAAGTAGTCTCGAAAGCTTGGATTCTATGCCTGATGAAGAGACTGAAGTAGTCTCGAAAGCTTGCATTCTATGACTGATGATGAGACCGAAGTACAGTAGTCTCGAAAGCTTGCATTCTATGCCTGATAAAGACTAGTCTCGGAAAGCTTGAATTCTATGCCTGATGAAGAGACCGAAGTAGTCTCGAAAGCTTGGATTCTATGCCTGATTAAGAGACCGAAGTAGTCTCGAAAGCTTGCATTCTATGCCTGATGAAGAGACTGAAGTAGTCTCGAAAGCTTGCATTCTCGCCTGATGAAGAGACTGAAGTAGTCTCGAAAGCTTGCATTCTATGCCTGATGACGAGACCGAAGTAGTTTTGAAAGCTTGCATTTTATGCCTGATGAAGACTAGTCTCGGAAAGCTTGAATTCTATGCCTGATGAAGAGACTGAAGCAGTCTCGAAAGCTTGGATTCTATGCCTGATGAAGAGACCGAAGTAGTCTCGAAAGCTTGCATTTTATGCCTGATGGAGACCTGAGCCATTAAAAGGTTTCAACCACTGAGGACTCTCAAATTGTATCTTCTGGATAACAGTCCAAAAATATATATTTTCCCCACACTCTGAATCTTTACGATCAGATGGGCTTTTATAAGTGGAGAGGCAGCATCCAGCTTGCAACTTACTCATAAATATTCAGGAAGAACCAGAGGAACAGCACAATGCAAAAATTATGAGAGAACTTGTTTCAGAACCCGAGCAATACAAGAATTTGCCAAAACAATAGATCAGCAGATGTAACGTGTCTGCGTTCTTCACATAGAAGAAAATAGAGGTGTCATGTTACATAACTTTGAATTAGAATGCAAATTGAAGTTATTTCAGGTATTTGGAAAACTTAAAAGGTGTTGCCCACTACTGAACAACCCCAGCTTTATCATTTCAGGACCAGAACAGTATATACTCGCCTCCTGACGCACCGAGTGACATTATTGTATCACATGTCAGATGCAGCCATTGAGCTGCCGCTTGTCAGCTGCAACTCTTCAATATTTCATCATGGCGGACATCCGGTCTTATGCTATAGTTGATGCTACAGCTGAAGAGGGGCCACTCATTGGCTGCAATAGACGCATGGCCCAACAATGTCATCACAGCTGTGAGCAGCGGCACTGCAGGAGAGTATAAGCGGTTTTTATTTTAATCAGGTCCTGAATTGATTAAGATGGAGTTGTCCAGTAGTAGGCCGACACTTAAGTGTTGTCTTCTATGTGTACAGAAAAGGCAACTAGCAGTGATTCTCAGTTTTAAAAAGGCCGGCATCTGTAGCACCAGGTTAACTCCAAAATGACTACACTGTACTACGTTATCTGTGTCTACCATTTTAATTATTACGGATCTCTCCAGGTTTACAAGATCTTTAATTACACAGAAATGTTATTGTTCATTTATTGGACTACATTAAAACGTTTCTACCAATTTGCTGCAGACCATCTATGAGCCCTTTATCTGTTTGATTGATTTGCAAAATGTTACAAATCCGACAGTACTGCTACTCACAGCCCTCTCCCCTCTCTAACTCGCTCTTCTCTCGGTGTTAGATATTATAGCAGGGAGGGCATTATACACAGATCTGCAGAATGCAGAAAAGAGGAGAAAGAATATACAGCCTCAGCAAGGGCAGAGAAAATAGGCTATAAAACGAGTCAAAACACATGAGGACTTTTCAGTATAGAAGCTGTGCTAATGAAGACAGCAGTATCCAGCAGCATCCAGACTATATTACTGGGAGAAACACTCCCACAAAAGAATAATCTGAAACTTGGCATAGGTTTCAAAAGTCATACCAGGAGGTCATGAAAATACATGTAAGAAGAAACTTGATACAATTTTATTAGCTAAAAGGTAACTAATAACATAGGTAAAAGATTTTTCCATGTTCATAGTCTAACACATTTTAAAGAATAAATGAACGGTGAATGTGTATATAATAAAATGTTTAGTTTTACAAGCTGCAATAAGGTGCATGATTCAGAGATTATAATGGTCAGTTTCTAGTGCATACATCTCCATGATGCGAATCTTTCAGTCGTTTACTTGCAGGCACAAGATGGGTGCAGAAATATTCCTCAAGTGACTGACCTAACAGTATAGAGATGGCAACTCAGCAATACCATGTGGCTGATTTACTGCAAAACTTTCCAGTGTTTCATGATAAGTAGAACTTGGAGAAGCATCTTAACTTGTGATTACGTTTTCCGAAGACACAGATTACCATCATTTCCCGTCTTTCCTCTGCAGCTGGGAGCAGCTTAGCCTCAGTTTACATTCTGGATCTTTTTAGCATTGAAGCTACAAGTTCAAGAATGAATCCCAGCAGCTCAAACCATACATTATATATGCACCCAGTCTGAAAGCAAACAGAACTTGTGTGGAAAAGAAAGTTACTTTCCGCTCAAATTAATAAAACATCTTGGAGACATGATACAAACTAAGTCCAGAAGTCACTACCCTGGCATTACCCGCCTCGATGCCATGCTCACATCGAGTATACCTTTTACATTAATCTCTGTGCTCAGGTCAGAAACTTTTAGTGCGGAAACCTTAACTAGCGAAGAGAAGAAAACTTCATCATATGCCATTTTGGTTATTAGTTATGCAGATTTTTGACTTTGGAACAAATTGCATTTCTTATTCACAATAATCCGTAAGGAGGTTTTGGCGTTAATGAAAATGTATACAACTTTCTAAGGCTATGTTCATATTTCCATTTGGGCTTAGTTTTTCTTTTCACTTTTAGAAACCAAACAAATATCTAAAATGGAACTGCTACATAAACTATGCAAACAGAGGCAGATGTACATCATTGATTTTCATGGGATGAGTCGGGGTTCTGTTATGTCAGTCTTTAGAAGGAAAATTTCTACATGATGTGCTTTTGCTACCGTTCTAAAATCAGACAAAAAAAAAAAAAAAAAAAGTACCCCATAACACTCAATGGGCCCCCACTTGTTACGTTACAATCACTTTTGCAACAGATCCGTTTGGTAAATTAATTCTTTTTTGCCCCGAAAATGGAACAGACCATCATAAATGACCGATAAGAAATGTGAACATAGCCTAAAACTTTGTGTGTCAATTTCTCACCATTACCAAGATATTTGTAGGCAGTGAATGAGAACACTCCTCGTACTGAGCGTGCAATCCAGTGCTCCGCTATTCCGGGCCTCAGCTGAAAAGTGGATCGAATTGTATCTAATCCAAGCAATTGTCTGTGAGCCAAGCATGATAAAGTAGCTGCACAATTGTCTGCAGTTTGCTACAGTGTCAGTCTGAATTCCAGGCTGTTAAGCGGAGAACGATCATTAGACTGGGTACAACTGCATCCAGTGAATTTAAGCAAAGAAAAAGTGAGGACACGCCTTAGCATGGTATTTTTTTCAATGAAAGAGGTGGCAACTCTTTCTTTAGGGTCTCAGTTGCTACATCTTTAATGACCTGACTTCTGATCAACTAATTTTGAGAAAAGACTAACTATTACACATGTAAGTGCAAGAATATAGTAATACATCTGTTAAGCAACTTTGTACATGCATGACATACCCTAGACTTGTACCTGAATACTCGTCCTCTTCCTCGAAATCAAAGGGACTTTGAAAGAATGCAACTTTAGACGGCTCCATATCGATACTGGATAAATCCAGGGCTTTTGTTCTTGCATGATGAAAGCTCAGAGGGTGATATGGATGCTCAGAAGTACCATACAGAATCAGGGTCCATTCTTTCAGCTTCCCTGGAACACAAATTGGTAACTTGATAAATGATAGACAAATCAGAATGTACTGTACTCAGAAGGGGCAACAAGATACCAACCCGGTGCCAGAAGATAAAAAAAAAAATCAGTTTTTCTTTTTTCTTTTGAGTAGGGCGACTAAGGCCGGGAGCCCATGATCCGGAACTAGCTGCGCTTTGGACGCAGTGCAAGTTCACTCTGTCCAAAGCACTGCCTTCTACTGAATGCAGGTAAATCAGTATGTGTTAACTGAACCGTGCGGATTCACCGCATCCAATACATTCTATTGATGTAACTTCTCTTGCGGAGACGCGGTCTGGAAAGACGCGCCGCATGTCCGTCTCCACGGGTGTGCCGCGGGCGTCTGTGGACGCAGAGTGGGCATGGGATTTCACTAAGCTGTAACATCTGGCCGCTGCGGGTTTGATGCTGCATAAATACGCAGCATCAAACCCACAGCAACTCCGGATCGTGGGCACGCACACCAAGACTGATGTCTTCACTTTAAGTCAGTACATAAAGAATACAGTTTGGAATATACTTCATGAATCAAAATTATTTTCTTAAAAGTTTTCAGACTGGTTAAAAATGTAATGTAATCCCAAACGAGATCTTTGTATTACCCAGTAACAAAAGAAGTGAAAGTTCACATAAGACATAAAGTTAATATTCTATTAAATACATTTTTTAAAACAATAAAAAAAAAATATATCAGAAAAAGGTGTTGCTGACAGAGGAAGGACACTGACTATGTTCTGCATATACAGTACTAGAAACCGCTTATCTGTATTATTGCGGATGGTATTGTTGAGTGTAAAATATTTTATAGACAAAGTACAAAACTGGGCAAAAGCCCAAGCCAGCTCACCAAACTGCCACAGGTGCTCGGAACGCCGTTCAGACCCAACGTGGAGGTAACAAGAAGCAAAAGGATTGACGTTCCAGCTCCATAAAAACAATTTTCTTTATTGAAAAAAATATGAAAATATCAGTAAGTGTACACACAGCTGCTGGTATAACGGCAACACGTTTCAGTCACAGGTGGATCTTTTTCATAGCTAGCCTTAGTTTAGCAGCATTAAACATATATAGGCTAAAGTAGCCAATAGGAATGGTCTGTTGTGTCAGGTGATTGATTTCATTAAGGTCCTAGATGGGAACCTATAACCTGAAGCATAGTATCCATCAATGCTACTATAAGGCCGGGATCACGCATGCGAGAAACACGGACGAGTCTCGCATGTGAATTCCCGGCACTGCCGCCGGCCTCGGGAGCGGAGTGTACGGCTGCATAGAAATACATGTACACTCCACTCTCGAGTTTTTAATTTGCTCTATCGCTGTAATAGATAGAGAATCTGTTTTTCCATTATGTTTGATAACACAGTGCTTTGCAACCATGGATGTATTAAGTGCAACATTACCATTATTTATATCCCTAAAACTGGCTATGTATTGCTCTTCAACACCAGATAATTCCAAATCCCAAAAAAATATAGAGTTTTTATGCTGTTTAAACGTGAAACGTATGTTATAGTCATTGGTCTTGATTTAATCAATAAATGTAATTTATTTGCAGAAAGCAGGCGTCCCAAGGGGAGCCAAATACTCACCATCATTAGCAAACTTAACCAGGGCTTTTTGGGAATACTACTTTATTTATTCTGTTGATAATCCCTTTTTTGATCACTTGGACGGGTATGGCAGATACATTGATGATATCCTCATTATATGGGGGGCGATGTATCTGCCATACCAGGCTTTATTGGTTATATCAAGACCAATGACTATAACATACTTTTCACGTTTAAACAGCATAAAAACTCTATCTTTTTTTGGATTTGGAATTATCTGGTGTTGAAGAGCAATATATAGCCAGTAAAACACATCATAAACCAGTGAGGTCGGAGTAGTCACCCAAAATATGTCATAAAATCAATCCCAGTGGGAGAACATATTAGACTAAAGAGAAATTGTTCTGATGACAATTCCCTAAAATCTGAGGTAAACTTACTTCATAACAAATTGAAAAAACGGGAATACCCAGATTGGTCTCTAAAAAGAGCTCTTTTAATAGCAGAAAAGAAAAATAGAAAAGACCTGTTAGAGCCAAAAATTAATATGACAAACAAAATAATAATAATAAACCATATGTTTGTCTACGTTTTAGTCCTCAATTTAACGAGACAAAAAATATCAGAAATAAATGCCTGCCTATTTTGTATGAGGATATTGTATTAGCTAAAATCCTAGAGTCAGGAATAAATATTGTTGCTAGACGAGCGCCCACTATAGGAAATACGCTTTCACCAGGACTTTTCTCATCTAGACCCCCTATGCGAAACTGGTAAAGTGTAATGGGTTTTATAAATGCGGTGTGAACAAGAGCAAAACATGCAAATGTCACGAAAACATTTTCTAGCCATGATAAAACACAGTTATAATATCAAACAATTTATTAATTGTAATTCAAAAGATGTGGCATACATAATTTTTTTGTGAGGCATGCCAGTTAATTTATACTGGGTGCACTACAAGGAAATTGAAAACCCGCTTTGCAGAGCATATTAGGGATATAAATAATGGTAATGTTACACGTAATACATCCATGGTTGCAAAACACTTATCAAAGATTCTATATCTATTACAGCGATAGAGCAAATTAAAAACACTAGGAGGGGAGGTGACATGCGCAGACGTCTACTCACTAGAGAGGCGTTCTGGATATATAATCTGGGCACGAGACATCCTGATGAATAAAACAGAAGAAATGATATAATGTTTCATTACTAACATTCATTCATATGTTAATCTAAATGTGTGCAATAGTATTATAATAATTTTATGTCTTTTTTTT
This sequence comes from Oophaga pumilio, assembly GCA_009801035.1. Lineage (NCBI taxonomy): Eukaryota > Metazoa > Chordata > Amphibia > Anura > Dendrobatidae > Oophaga > Oophaga pumilio. The sequence goes on along the minus strand of VIAB01002885.1, from coordinate 99,690 downwards.
TCTCTCTGTTATAGTAGCATTGATGGATACTATGCTTCAGGTTATATGTTCACATCTAGGACCTTAATGAAATCAATCACGTGACACAACAGACCATTCCTATTGGCTACTTCAGCCTATATGTGTTTAATGCTGCTAAACTAAGACTAGCTATGAAAAAGATCCACCTGTGATCGAAACGCGTTGCCGTTGTACCAGCAGCTGTGTGTACACTCACTATATTGGAGGAGTTTTCTGCCAATCTATAATATTTTAATATTTTTTTCAATAAAGAAAATTATTTTTATGGAGCTGGAACGTCGATCCTTTTTCTTCTTGTTAAAATATTTTATGTTATAATAGTGCAAATCAAAGAATAAGATTATTTTAGGTGGTTGTTGTAAAGGATATTCTGGAGATAATTTCTGGAGCGTTATTTGATTTGCACTCTTTCAACAATAGATAATCTTAGCTTGCACTTGTCATTATGAGTAACTTGCACCACTGACTAAAATGTATCAGCTGGAAAAATCACAATTGATAAATTTCATAAAATCCATTTGTAGAGTCCCTGTCGCTTGCTTCATCCTCCTCCTTTGTCCCCTTCTTTCTCTCCCCTTCCCTCCTCAATTGTTGTACGCAAGATAAATGAGAATCATTTACGGTCATCTACCCATTTACTTTCATAATAACCAAGATGATCTGTTTGTGAAACAGAATTAGGAGGCAGCTTTGCCTAAACCCCACTTATTAAAAAAATTAATGAGAATTCATGGCTCTTGCCCCATTCCTTTTGCCAGCTTAATCCTTCTAAACGCAGCGGTGATGAGAGTCAAAAGTTAAGGGTGAGCTTTTTTTCCCCACTTAGAATGCTGGTAGGGGAGCGGATTCGTTGGCCACACCCCCATATTATGCATACGGACGCATCTTGTGCCTCCCTGAGAATGGAGGCATAATAAATTATGTCCCGCCACTGGTTCGTTATCACCGGAAGTGACACGAGTGGCTCACGAAGTCGGGATGGATGTGTGTCACCAAAGGACACCCCGGTGAGGATGCGTTCGTTCCATTTGACTAAGATGGGTGGGTTTCACAGCAGGACGGCCCGGAAGTAACGTCCTATTAAAACGGTGTCTGGAAATAACATTTGGGTACCGCCATTATTTAAGGAAAGGAGCTATAATGTGATATATAGCATATAAAATAGCCACAAATGTGGTCTTGTATATCTATCCAGCCGACTTAACGCTGGTCCTAAGGCCACAAAAAACACTCCCCTGATGAATCAGTAGAAAAGGAAAAGCGTCGGGAGTTTGTGGGAGCATCTTTGGCAAAGAAAATCCCTTGTATGGTGTAACGTGTAGCTTCTAACTAATATGCCCCCCAAAACATACTACAGTATTTTGAAGAACCTCTCTAAGACCCCCAAAGGTGAATAGTTATGGGCGAGATGGTTATTTTATTTAAACATTCCTGAAAGCGGATTTTCATATGGTTTTCGCCATACTCCTTCACTTGTACGATTTATGTTGTGCTTGTATTGGACATCATTGGTCTGCTTTGTGATACATAAGGTGGGCAAATCTGGCATCATAGAATTGATTCTGAACATCACGGTTTTTATATGTGGTTGTTTTGTCTTTGGATAGCCAAGAGGCTTTTTAATCATTTTATATTAAAAGTAATATTTTAATAGTTCTGCCTTAGCTGTAGCTAGTGTTCATTGGTTTTTAGCCAAAATGTTTAGGTTACCTTTGTAGGTCTATATTTTAGAGCACCCCATGACTTATTTCACAGAGCATATTTTTTTTTCAAAGTATGCAAACTTTCTTAGTTACATCTCTTTGCATTTAGAAGTAACATCTGTTTAAGAAGTTGTCAGCACCTTCGTCGCGTTATGCGGTGTAATACAATGTCATGAATAAATTACTGTTTGCTGGATGAACTGTATATATTTAGCTCCTCAATATTCATCAGGGTTAATTGCGGGGGTGTGGAGCACACAAGGGACAAATCTTTTCACAAAGTGACTCATCTGTTTTCGCACAAAGTTACTTTTTTTTCGCATTTACTGTAATTTTTTTGACAACTTAATAAAATGAAATGAGGAGGCAATGCTATGAAGTGCATGACAGCAGGGACAGGGACACAATTGAATGTGTGCATTCAATAAAATAAAAAAAATATAAAGAAATAGCCAAAAATTATAAAATCAATATACCGTATTTGGCAACTCTAAATATAATATATGAATATTACAGCTTCCATGGTACCAGTTGTTAAAATGTAACAAGATTTATGACGACAAAAGTGATATTTAGACAAACTAAAAAAGACCCAAAACCTTATATAACCCACATGCATTTAAACAGTTAAGCCGAAAAGTTAAATATGTGTTTTTGATGGAAATGTTTTGTTTTCAGCGAGAGAAAACACATAATATGAATAAGCACCATGAGTAATGCTCATTATAGACTCATGTTCTCACCCTTCCCGGCCCATTCCTCGCACACTGACAGATGTTCAACTTATCGCTGTTTGATCTGGGATCAGCACGTGGGCTGACAGTCCATTTCTTATGTAAGTTGGCTGCTGCTCCTCACCCACCCGAGAGAACATCTTGTGGTCAACATCCTCTCCAGGCCCCTGATTTTCCTTACTTAGCTGATGTCAAGCTGGGATCCTCCTTACTAAGCAAATTAATGGTAAGGGAGGTATGAAATGGGAACGTACTCTACAGAATATGCAGATCTTCACTCAAGAGAGACATTTTTTGTAATGTTTATAGACAAAGGTAAAGAAGGAGAACAGGTGAGAAGTTTGGTATTTCCAGTCTTCTAAAAAAAAAAAAAAAAAAAAAAGTGCCCCAGTGGACTACTGAGTACCATCTCTTGGGCCAACATGGGGTCATTAGAACATGGACATTCTCACTGACAATATTACTAAAAGTCTATCGTCTCAGTCAGGAGATCAAACATTGGTTCAGATTCATGAAAACTGTGTAAAAGAAAAATTGACTACTGCCCAAAGCAGCCAAAATATTTTGTGCTTAAAAATATAAAACTGACTGTTTGTAATGGGCAAGAAAATATTTTTCTTGTGTGTCGGCCATACACATTAGATTACTGTCGGCTAAACTATAAATCAGCTGATAGCACTCCTCCACAAACACCAAGCTCGGCCAAGCTCTTGTGTGTTCTCCAAGAGAGCCAATGCTGGATTTATTTATCTTCCCACTGAAAGAATCG
>VIAB01002885.1:40259-53891 GCA_009801035.1 Oophaga pumilio | reverse complement strand
AGAGTCACAGGGGTCCTCACTGTCTCTGTAGTGAGGACATCCGGTCCATCATTCACCTGACTACTACGACCAATCACTGGCCTCAGAGGTGACATTTGACCAGAGCTCAAAGCTTGAGGTTTTTTTTAATAGATATCTAGAGTTTTCGACCTAAAAGGCTCAATAGGGATATCAAGGTTTGTGATATTTGATAGTTTGAGGCACAGACATGTTTTTTTTTTAAGAATAAGTGAATTTGACAGGCACCACAAGTTATTTAACTACATGAGGTATGCATGAATGATTCCAGCCACACAAATAGTCAAAATGCCAGGAATTGCTTATTGGGTCTGACAAAAATTAAACCAGTCAGGTCCAGTGCTGTGCTATTAACCCTCTCATTGCTTGATTTCAAACAGCTCAAGAAGCTTTGTGGCGCCTGTCCCTCATTGCCCTCCGCCGCTTTCCTCACTGCGCAGGCGCCAGATTACCAGCCCCGCAGTGTGAATACATCATACCACCGTGGGCCGGGATCTGGGGCTGCCGTTACACGAAGCGCCGCCGGTGACGTCGCAAGGAGAGGAGGCGGGGGCCGGAAACAAGAGGAGGATGATGGACACCGCTGAGGCCGCTGACACAGTGGGAGAAGACATGACACAATAGAGGTATGTATGTCGGACAGATTATAAAAGTGTATATTTCAGCGTTCCTAGTGATCAGAAACATAAGAGCCACCTTCACAGAATGCAGTCTTCGTGCTGCTGAAGGTGGCTCTTTTACTTAAAAAGGCTCTGTGGAGGGTGACAGGTTCCCTTTAATAGAGTATGAAACCAATACAGTAAAAGGTAGGGGTTACTTAGAGTTCTTACAAGTAGATGTATTATTTAGACCATAGTCCAACACTACTTACTATTTTCCGCTCATAAAAGGTACCGCTGCTGTAGGTTGTAGCCAGGGTAGATGCACATTCCTCCAAGTACCAAGGTTTGTATCCATTTTCAGTAGTGCTACTAATGGAGATTGTAAAGATGCTGTTGGTATATCCATCACAGGAGCAGTAGTCCCCTTCACGACCACCATTCCCAGATGCCCAGACAAAGATGGAGCCCAATCCTTTACGACCCTATAAGCAAAAACATCTTTATTTCAGTTAGAGGAACCACTAAATGGGCAGATATTGAAGAAGATGTGATAGAGGATACATTTTTCGCATTGCCCTCTATGAATATCTGAAGACTTTGTAAATTAATAATAACTGATGCTTTAAAAGAAAAAATAAAACAAAAAAAAAACGACTTTCATAATCATGTCAACACCATTCTGTCAGCTATGTTCAATGCCAGGGTTCTCCTGAGGAATCTGGATGAATACTTGTCCAGTACAGCTGCAGCTTCAGTCTCCATTGAGGACTGACAACTGTGGACCCTGATGGCTTCCCTAAAACCTAAACTAATAGCCGGCCTGATGCATTATCACATCGCAACAGTATGTGACACGCGTGTCAGCTGTTCACGCCCTTACCATATGGGCTCATGTAATGGAAAATGTTTTATTAAATCATGCTATAACTAGAAAAAAACATTAGTCATGTATTTCCCTGTGCACCAACAGGATATAATTGCTGCTCAACACTGATTAGATGGTGCAAGCTCTAAACAAAGAACACAAAATGCAGTATTAACCCTAAAACACCTAAAGAAAGCTAGAAAACAATTTATAGAAAAATATTGGTATACGCAATAGACGTGTAAGGTAATGTATTTTGATAGCTAGTTTATCATGTACATGTCAGTAGTGTCATGGAACAGGGTAACACTACAGCATTGAAAAACCTGAAGCAAACATTGCAATTTTGTTCCGATTGTCACTGTGGTTTTTCCTTGAAGAAGAAGTTCTTAGAAGTGAGCCAAGAAGTCCTTATGTAAGAAAACGCCACATGCGCCACAAAAATGTAACTGCTAAAGCGTCTTTGAGCACCACTAGGTGTCTTAACTTCCAAATAATTTTCAAATGTGTTTTTCTTAAGAGAACAGAAGTAAAATGACAAGTGGGAAAAAAAAAGTTGCACAATCTGATGCCATAAATCAGGTAAAATTGATCTGTCAGCAACATAATATTTAAAATAAAATTATTACACCAGCTTGGTGGTTAGAAATGTTACTGAAGTCCAGAGCGCAAACCTCACCGGGGACAACATCTGCATGCAGTTTGTATATTCTCCCTGTTTTTGCATGCGTTTCCTCCCACGCTTCAAAAACATCCTGTAGTGTGGGAGGACTTGGCTTCTAATGGAGCTGTCCCTCGTGTATGCCTAAAATAGACAGGGAACATTTGCGCTTAATTGGGGACAGGGTTGACAATCTCTGTAGTGCGCTATGAAATATTCTTGTGCACTAAGACAGGAAAAACATCTTCAGGAAAAAGTAATTTTAAAGAGGCCTCTGTACTCTTAAGAACAGACAGATCATTAAAAAGATAATTTAAGTACTTTTCGTTTTTAACCACCGAAAAAGGGTATTAAAATGTCTTCTGTGGGATAGGCGATTAATGGCTGAACGCTCTGGGCTAGGTATCCCACCTGTCACTAGAACAGCAGTCCTGAGCCCCTTGTTCACCCATGCATGAAAAAAATTTGGAGAGAGTGGGAATTGAGCAGGAACAGGAGTATATGGCTCACCAGTTTCCATCACCCCTATAGACAATGGGGCGCAGGGTGTACTGTATGTTTATACGCAGTTCTATACAACCAACTCCTCCCTATGATCATGCAGTGAGCAGGAACAAGGAGCTTGTGACTCTCAGTGTAGTGATTAGTGAACTGTTGGTTAGGGACCTCAAACAATCAGATCTATATAGCATTTCCCATGGATAGGGGCTAAATGTCCTTGGATACTGTTCACATAAGGATTGGGATGTCACTTTATAACAGAAGCATCAGTGTTTTCCTTGATCTGTCACACAAGTGGCATTAGCCATGCCCTATTGACTTCTAATGGAACCCACTGATGTTTCGTCATTTTATCCATCAAAACTCAGAATCTGAGTTGCAAGCCCCTTAAAGTTTACAATTCAGAACTGAACAGACCCAAAGAATTACCACAGCTTGAGGGCACAGGATAAAATTCTTAATATACCAATATCATATCACCTTCTTTATGCCATCTTCAAATGCTTTCCTGGCTAGAGGCCCAGGTCCATCTACAGTCTTGCCATCATCATCAGGCCCCCAACTTGCACTATAAATATCAATGTAGTCAGGTCGGATACCCAGGGACTTTGCTTCAACAACATCTGTAACATCCCCATCTAACATGCGGATTCCTGTAAAAATGAGAAGAGTTTCAGCCTTTGTGCAGTTACTCAGTGAGGCTATTAGTAAGGTCTTGATCTCGAGAGATGCACTGAACGACTTGTAGTGTGGTATACAAACACCGGCCTACTGTAAAACGCATTTTCCCAAATGTATAAATTTCCTGTAAACCATTTGATTTCTCACCTGTTAAGTTGTTTAATTAGCTCAACCATTTTTCTCACATCTACTATATAATCGTCTAATTCTGTCTGTCTGTAACAGAAATCCCACGTCGCTGATTGGTCGCGCCCGGCCGGACACGACAAATCAGCGACAGGCGCAGTCCGGCCGCAAATTGGCGCAGGATTTGAACCACGCCCGCCACCGCTACATATTCTAGAATACCCGATGCGTTAGAATCGGGCCACCATTTAATTTTCAATAAACGTGTAAGACCAACAATATTTCCACCATTTCAGTTTCCCTTGCTGGATTCAATTCAAAGATCAACATTTGTACTGTATGCCCTCCTGTTTTAATATGGGTTTCAGGGTACTATTGGTATATTGTTTTTGATGTGGGTTAAAACAAGAGACTAATTGGCTCCAGATAAAATTGCCTCTGGTGCATAGGCATTCATTTGAGATGGGAAATGGAGATTCCGAATCCACTTGTGGGAAATGGAGATTCTGAATCCACTTGTGGACAGAGTGATGTGAATAATGCCAATCCAGCTCTCTAGAACAGGTTTGCGTTCCTACGCATTAGGTAGACCAATTTGCCAATCAAGAAGCCACAGAAAGAACTTTAATGACAAAAAATTGTTGTAAGTATATACCCGCTTTCCTAAAATTTTGTAACTAAGAACATTTAACAGTAGAGGACAACTCAACGACTGGGGTAATATACATTTTTTAAGGAGGGCTTCTTAACAGCTACTTGCTATGGGAAACTGTTACGCAGAATTAAATATGGTTTTCACAAACATCAGCTTTTTCTGTATCAAAAATCAAGCACTTTAATATCCCAAAAATATCAGCATTTGGTAGCTTTAGAATGGAGAAAAAGCATCCATTTATTAATCGACCAAAGTCAATAAATGGCTCTTGGCTTCAGGGTGGAATAAACACTTTTATACTTGCAGCCCTTCCTCTCTACCGTAAACCTATTGAACCATGAAACCGCTCGGTGTATTCTTTATTTCGTAGTCCGACTGTTATAGATTCCGTTAAAAAATAAATCAAGTTGTGCATCCTTAAGTTGAGTGACATACTATGCTTGATAAAATGCACAACAAAAGTCATGGCCACAAATTTCCCGAAACCCCTTTTATTTTGAACGCTCACTAATGGAAATCCACTCTTCATGCATTATGCCATCTTCAAATGTGAAAACGCATAGCTGCAGTGTAAAGGATATTCTACTCACAGAGTAGTTTTAGAGGGTAATGGTCCTTCTTGTGAAGAGCGGAAAGCTGGAGTAGGTCAGGCAATGCTCTCTGGGAAAAGGACGTGAAAATGAGCTCATCTCCAAGTAGAAAGTTTCTTTCTAGTACCACCCTTGTCAAATGTTTAGCCACAACAGTCTTCACCACATAAAAACGAAGACTAAACATCTCCAGACAGCAGTAATGGTGCTCATGCCTATTGTTAGTATACAGATACCTGTCGACTAGTTAGAAGGCCATTGAAGAGATTAGCATGGGAACCATTTCTCCCTATGGAAAAAGCTAATCTGGCTCCACTTAAAGGGAACCTGGCATGTCATTTGTAGAATCTAAAGTGTCCCCAGTGCGTTGTTGGTGATGCAATGTGTATCACTAACACGTTTTTTTTTCATTAATATTGCCGATGTAATCCTTAGCAAAAAGCACGTTATATCTTACCTGCTTGTTTAGTCATTGGGGTGCGATCATTGCGATCAGTTAGGGCGGTCGCGGCTCACGCAATTTGAATTATGTTCACAGGTTTGCGTCAACGCCACTTGAAATCCCGCGCTCGCACAGTGTATTGGGTGAGTAGCGCTTGTGCGGTGTGTATAGGGGAGCCACACAGCTCCAAAATAATATAAATACATTCTAAAGGTTGGCAGGCAAAAACAAGTCCTTGTACAGGAGTATATGCTTAAATATAAAGTCATAGGTCTCAGAAAATGGTGGCAAAACTGTCTTTTACAAAGTTCTGAAATTTTTCATTAAACCACTAAAATATATAAACACTAAACTTTTGGTATTTATATAATTGGAGAAGAATAAGATTTGCAAGTCATTTTTGCAAAGCAATGAACAATAAAAACAAAATCCAGAAAACTTTCTTCAACGTTTCACCCTACTTGGCATTTCTTTCCCATTTTTCCCCCTATATTAAATAGTAAAATAAATGGGGTCATTCAAAACAACCCATATAAAACAAGCCCTAATGTGATTTAGTTGACGGAAAAATAAAAGTTATGACTGTTGAAAGAAAGAATGGAAAAAACTAAAAAATTAGATCACCCTGTCATGAAGCAGCAGAGGGTATAACGTGGGTTCACACGATGGGAGGAGAGGCCAATGTGCTAAATACTATGGGGGCACAAAATTCCACCTGCCTCTGCTTCTTCATGGAATACCTGACCTGCAAAATAGATTAGCAATGTACAGCGAATAAGATAAGTTGGTCATTGGCTGCTGTGCTTTGCTTAGGAAAAAACGAAGATGAAGTGCTCATTATGAAGTGAGCTTAGTCATACAAGTCTGTGAAAAGCCAACATGGACAATGTGAGAATTAAAAACACCGAACTCACAACTGAATCCATGAACTCTGGGGGTGCTTGATGCAAAGACCTTTTGGCTATACTGTACAAGGACCCCATCTGGAGAAAGATGAAAACCACTGCAATTACATTTGACCCTTAACACTCTTATCCATTCTGTACCTAAGAGTTCCACCTTCAGGAGAGTGTCTGCATTGGCAGCCATGTGCATGTTTCTGGAGAACTCAAAAGACTGACATGATTGGATGGTACTTTTATGTGGAGGCGTTACAGGGATGGGCAATGTATGGGCCATGTCTGATTGTGTGGCCCATATAAAGGTTGACTGCAAATTGAGATTTTGGTTTTGGCTTTTATTCTAAGTCACGTGACAAGGCTTGTTAGAGTGTCGATATTGACTTTAGGATTGCTACTTCCTATAGATGGCACTAGAGTTCGAGTCCTCTTCCTCTCTGAAAAAACAATTTGCATATTTCCCAGAGGAGCATTGCGGCTTAAAAGTCTCCTCATCATGGCATGTCAGGATTGACATGTCACTCTCCTCAAGGAGAAACGTTACCCCTTGGATTCCAGTCAGATGCCTCTCACACAGCCAAACCAGATCTCACACTTTGCACTGATGAGGGGCAGTAACCCGAAACAGTGTCTTCAAATTGAGATTTTGGTTTTGTCTTTTATATCAAGTCATGTGACAAGGCTCATTAGAGAGTCAATATTGACTTTTAGATATTCTACTTCCTATAGGTGGCACTAGAGATCTAGTCTGCTTCCTCTAAGAGACAATTTGATATAAAGGTAGCACAACAGGCTAGTTCGGCATCTTCCCACTTTCCATCCTCCACGCCCCCCGCCTATTACCTTTTTCCTTTCATTGTACCCTTGTCCCTTACATAGATTTCCCTTATGTATTTATTGTAAATACCCCATTTGGAAAAAATCCTTGGCTAAAAATCCAGCAGCTCTTGTTAATTCTTAACTGACAGCCCAAAACTCAGATTCTTCAAAGTCACTGCCTTTGCAGAGCACAGCAGCTAATGACAAACTCATGTCAAATGCTGTGCTCTGCTAAGACACCCATGTCAAAAGGTTGCACCGTGCTCTCACTGCTCCCCGACTCTTCTCTCTTGTAATTTTGTGATGGGAGAGACAGATCTCATAAGATTCATGAGAATAAAAGGCTAAAGAAAATAAATGGCATCAATAATAAGTAATGTTTCCATCTAAAAAAAATTCTTGAACACCCAATACTGAAATATTTCTCGAAATACAATATGCACTCAGAAATATTGCTTGTGTGTTTTTTCTTGCCAATTTGAAGTGGCACTGCATCTCAGGGTATTATGGAGTTTGGCAGCCCGTATTCATTTCCTTATTACTGTCAATCAGGATTTTCTAAGTGTTGGGTTAATGAATGGGCCTTCAAATCTCCTGTCATAGCAAATGGCCATTACCGACTTCCGAATGCACTACAATAGGCAAACTTCTAGCTTGCTTTTTTTTTTTTAACAGCTGAGTGCAACACAGCTGAGTGCAACTATTAAGGAACAATCTGTGCAACCCATTTTTAAAATAAAAAAAAATTAAATACATTAGAGGTTTCTACCCTGTCTGATAAATTATTTGAAAAATTAAAAATGTATAGTTCTGACGAGATAATAAAGAGTTTTTATTTATGAAAATCTATGTCCTTGAGCTCTCCTCCTATGATTCACAGGTCATGAAGTCTATTTAACTGTAGCTTAGTTACAGCATTTCTCCAAGAAAAGTAAGTAATTATTATGGTCTCCATTATAAAGGTGATTTATTAAGGGTAAAGGACATCATTAGCAGGAGCAGAAAGCTGCTAACAGAATGGATCTCTAAACTGGAGCTTTTCTCCATATCGACCATTGAAACGTCCAATATGTAACGTTACTGCATAATCAGAATGATTTCACATTCAGGATACCTAGTTTAAATTATGTAAAGATAAAAATACTTGGATGTGATCTAAGTCAATCCTTGGAGAGGTATTGGAGACACATTTTGGGAATGTTTAGCTTGCAAAAGAGAAGACAGAGAGGAGACTTAATAACTGTCTACAAATATCTCAAGGGCTGTCACAGTGTAGAAGGATCAACTTTATTCTCATTTGTACATGGAAAGACTAGAAGCAATGGGATGAAACTGAATGGGACGAGACAGATTAGATATTAGAAAAAATTTTTGACAGTGAATGTGACCAATGAGTGGAACAGGCTGCCACGAGAGGTGGTAAGTTCTCCTTCAATGCAAGTCTTCAAACAGAGGCTGGACAGACATCTGTCTGTGATGGCTTAGTGAATCCTGCATTGAGAAGGAGGTTGAACACATTGACCCTGGCGGTCCCTTCCAACTCTACCATTCTATACCCATATACACATGGTCTTAGGTGGGTCTTCTGGCCATACATTAAACGTAGAAGCTTTAGGGTTGAAGATCTGGTAGCACAGAAAAAAACGTCAATCAAGCAGATAGTGTGATGACAGGCGGGTAAAGAGGCAGAAAATTCATGCACTAGTCAGAAGTCTGAAGGCCCTTTGTGCACTTGCAGCCTCATTTGTATTGATATTAAAAAATGACTTGCATCACTGATGGAATATCCATCTCCAACCAAAGAGAATTTTTTTGTTACTTGTCTTTTTCTATCTGTTATTAGTTGCTGACAAAGGATATATTTACACAATTTTTTTTTTAGGAGTATATTTTTGGAGTAGATTAGCTAAGTATACTGAAAGACCGATTCCAAAAAGTTTGGAAAACTGTTTTGATTGAGTTTAGCATTTCTCAACAGGAAGAGGTTTTGAAAAATGAATGGTGAAAAAAAGTGCATGTCTGTTCTATGATTGACTCTTCTCCCACTCAAGGCACTGTCCAATCAAAATGCTGAAAGAAATGCTTCAGGATATAAACTCTTCCATTTCCGCTTCCTTCAAATCTCCATAACTCCTGAAGCAGTTTCTGCTTGAAAAATGTTTTTCAGAACTTACAAAAAAAAATAAAAAAAACCTATGTGTGAACAACGCCTAAAACTCCTCAAGAGTTCCAATCAAGACGAAAATTTAGGAAAAAGTCTACAGATCAAAACGGAAAATGAATGTGTATATTGGATTTTACACACGTATGGTAAAATTATAAGATGGCATGAAGATTTTGCAGGTTTCTTCGTTGAAAGACTCTTCCCTTTGTCGATTGGATTGGTTAGCTATAGCATTGCAGAAACATCTAAACATGTATCAACATTCAAGGAGGATATGAACACAGGTCTGACAGTTTTTGCTCATCTTACTAGCTTCATGTAATCATCATCATCCATTGCGGCACAATTCCAGCACACACAAGAACTCAATTCAACAGGTTATCTGAACCACGGATACAGATTTGGAGCTCAGTGCCAGCAATTTAACTCAAGGGCAGTATCAGTCTTCTATTTCAAACCTGAAAATACAATACATAATTCAGCCATGGTCCATCAGCCTGGACATTGGGTTTGTTCATCTGTAAAGGAGCACATTTATAGTATATAGAGAGTTCATTCACAGTGTAAGTCAGTAATAAGAGTGCACTGCACTGTGACCCAACAGTAAAACCGCACATCGAGCCAGAGATTCTCTGCACATGGTTTCCCACTGACATTTAATACTCTGCAGAGATGAGAACTATTAAGCGCCGTTTAGTTAGAACAGACACAGGCATTTAGAATACTTTTCAACCTTTGTACTGCAAAGATAAGGAATATTATTTGAAGACAAACCACTGGCCAGTGTTAAATTAAAGCTCACCAAGGAAAATGTCTTAAGAGCATCAACTCAATCTCTTGGTGATCAGTAGGTAAAACATTCTACTTCATTTGTGTGGCATTTTTATTGGAGCATGTCCATCAGTACATTATCCCAAAGACTTAAATAACCTTTGTGGGCAGCGTTTTGCCAGCCCAAGCTGGCCTTCCCTCAGCAGCCAAAGGTTTAGCAGACCGAGCTGGCCCCCCATTGGACGGGCAGCGCTTTAGCAGCCCGAACTGGCCCCCCACTGGACGGGCAGCGCTTTAGTGGTTGGGTGAAGCCATTTCTTCTCAAACTACTGTGCTTTCTCTTTTTAAATCATAAATGACAACCCAAAGCATCCACATGACCCTGATCAAAAGTTCACATACCCTGGTGATTTTGGCCTGATAACATGCACAGAAGTTGACTCGAATGGGTTTGAATGGCTACCAAAGATAGCATTTTCACCTGTGACAAATGCCAGGAAAATTGTTCGGGATGCAAAGAAAAACCCACAAAACATCAGATGAAATACTGGACTCTCTGAAAACTAGCGGTGTGGCTATTTCAAGATGCACAATAAAGAGGCACTTGAAGAGAAATGGGCTGCATGGTCGATTCACCAGAAGAAAGCCAAATGACCCTGATCAAAAGTTCACATACCCCATTTCTTAATACCGTGTATTGCCCCTCTAAAGTCAATGACAGCTTGAAGTCTTTTGTGGTAGTTGTGGATGAGGTTCTTTATCTTCTCAGATGGTAAAGATGCCTACTCTTCTTGACAAAAAGCCTCAAGTTCCTGTAAAATCCTGGGCTGTCTAGCATAAACTGCGCGCTTGAGATCTCCCCAGAGTGGCTTAATGATATTGCGGTCAGGAGACTGAGCTGGTCACTCCAGAACCTTCACTTTGTTCTGCTGTAGCCAATGACAGGTCGACTTGGCTTTGTGTTTTGGATCGTTGTCATGTTGGAAAGTCCAAGTTCGTCCAATGCGCAGCTTCCGGGTTGATGATTGCAAATTTGACTCCAGTATTTGCTGCTAATGTGCTGCATTCATCTTTCCTTCAAATCTGACCAAGTTTCCTGTGCCTTTGTAGCTCACACATCCCCAAAACGTCAGCGAAACCACCTCTGTGCTTTACAGTAGGAATGGTGTTCCTTGACCTCTCTCCAACTGTAACATTTGTGGTTGTGGCCAAAAAGTTCAATTTTGGTCTCATCACTCCAAATTACCTTGTTCAAGAAGTTTTCAGGCTTGTCTCTGTGCTATTTTGTGTATTGTAGGCGAGATACTTTGTGGCATTTGCACAGTAATGGCTTTCTTCTGGCGACTCGACCATGCAGCCCATTTTTCTTCAAGTGCCTCCTTATTGTGCATCTTGAAACATCCACACCACTAGTTTTCAGAGAGTCCTGTATTTCAGCTGATGTTATTTGTGGGTATTTCTTTGCATCCCAAACAATTTTCCTGGAATTTGTCACAGGGGAGGATGTTACCTTTAGAAGCCATTCAAACCCATTTGTGTCAACTTCTGTGCATGTTAACATTTGGATGTTTTGGGTTGTCATTATAATATAAAAAGAGAATATATTGTAGTTTGACATTAAATGGCTTCACCCAACCACTAACCATGAATGGAGAAAAAGTTTTGGTGTCATCACAAATATTCTCTGAAAAAAGGCCAAGAAAGCAAAAATTCTGCCGGGGTATGTAAACTTTTGAGCACAACTGTATTTTTATTTTTTTTTAACAAGGATGGTAATTTTGCTGCAATTAAGTAAATTGTTGAAAAGGAAGGACAAAAATAATTTCGGAATATGCAACCCAAGGAGACAATCTGAATGAGGTCAGCACGAGCATTTAAATAACACTTGCCACAACACAAAGCTACATAATTACCTGAAAGTAATTTGCAGACTTTAGCACATCCTCTCTGCTCTGAATCACAAGTAAGGTAGCACATTTACGTGTTTAACACATTAAAGTACATTATCTGAGATAATTAAAACGGTCACATGATACATGATCCACAAATTTACATTTCATTATTCATAAACTAACATGCCAAATAAAAACATTTTTCTTATGGGTTTGTAAAAAGAAACAAATTCAGGTTTACATAGTAAGAAACTGTAAGGTTGACAAAAAAAATAATTAAACTGTTTCCCAAGATTATCCCATTTTTTTACCATGTTAATCTAGAAGACTATAGTTAATTTCCTTGACTCTACAGTAGATAAAATGAGAAATGAACAGCCTATATTTTAGAATAAATCAGAGTAAATCCCTGAATCTATAGCCATTCTCCAGTGATCCATTATACAAAACGCAAAAGATTCAGGGCTCATTCACATTTGGGAAGAGCTAAACTGCCGCATATAGACACACTGATATCGGTTTCATAAAATATAGTCACCAGGCACTTTGGGACAATCCCTAAAAATTCGGAGACGTACTGTGTGTATCTTATATACTATGGTAGATCCACTCACTCAGATGTTCACGGAGGTAGACATAGGAACACTGCCTCTTTAAGATCTTCACTGGTTTATTATATATGCGGTATAAACCGTGGTGAAGTAAAAACAAATAGAGCCCTCTGGGCAAAACAAAAAAAGTGGTAGCACAAAGCAAAGAGTCCTTGTGGTAGTGGGGAGCCACCCGCTCAGGAATAGCAAAACACACGGTTCAGGTTAGCACAAACTTCTCGGGAGTTAGCCTCTCCAGACACACTGAACGCCTCAGGAGGGCGACTATTTAAATCCCAGACCACATCCTGGAGTGGAGATAAGGTGGACAATCTTCCACCCGCTCTATGGTTGTCCACAAAAACCCAGCCCTTAAAATGGCTGTTTAACCCCTCTCAACACAGTCTGCTGGAGCAAACTTATGGGTTTCAAATCACTTAAGCTAATAGCTTCATTGAAACGCATCTCCCCTACAGCACTTTGTCAGTGACTGTCACAATACATACACAATGAAAACGAAATTTATTCAATCGCCATTGTAAATTAGGTTTATTAGTCAAATTTACAAAACTTTCAGCTGTTTTAAAGGGAATCTGTCAGCAGGTTTTTGCTACGTAACCTGAGAACAGCATAAGGTAGGGGTTAAAACACAGAATTCAACGATGTGTCACATGTCCAGCTGTGTGGTGTTGTTTACTTAGTCTGAAGGATGTATCATCTTGTGATCATTGTCCTGATTACAGCAGGGCATGCCTGCTAGTCTGACTCCACCCCCCCCATGATAAGCAGATCGCCTTCAATAGACAATGCACATACAGTGCCTAGTGTGGGAGGGGCTAGCTTTCTCAGCTCTGCTGCATTGCTACAGTTGAAACCTCTGTCAGAACGGCTGCACCCAATAAACTAAGTGACACATCATTGGATTCAGGATCTCTTTACCTACGTCATGTTGGTCTCAGATGAGGTAGTAAAAACTTGCTGACAGATTCACTTTAAATCAATCCAGAACAAGTGAAACGCAACAACAAGCGGCTTCCCAAAATTCAACACAAATGACAAGCGCCTTTAGTACTTTTGAGAGCACCTGTGGCTGTTATAACCTGCTACAAACGTGATGCAAAGCCATCCACCAGCCTCTGGCAGCCTTCCTGAGGAATAAATAAGAATTTTACCATATTGCGTTTGTCACCTATACATAGAATAAGTGTTAAATGCAAGATCACTGGAGTTGGAACCACAAAATCCTCTAACATAAAAACGGGGTCCATGTGTGAATAAAGCGGTAGTATGCATGCATGAACAGCATTTGATTTTGCTACAGCAGTGGTCCCCAACCACCGGTCCGCGGCCCAGGAC
>VIAB01002885.1:27077-38895 GCA_009801035.1 Oophaga pumilio | reverse complement strand
ACTGACTGAAATACTGCACAGCCATCTCCATCTAAAAACTGGCTCATAACTGCCAGGTATTATATAATATTTCAGATTAATTTTCTGAGTGGCAGTGCATCATGTAACAGAAAAAGCATTGTGTAGAAGTGACAGATCCAAATGACTTATTTAAACCTCTTTGGTGATCATTGGTAAGCCGCACTACTAACCTGTGCCAGGATTCCAGCACATGAAGAACATAGGGATACAGAATGAACAGCACAATACACAGCCACCCAAGCAAGCGTGACTAATGACTGCTTTCTCCTGGTACATGTTCCAGCTCATTGCCCAAAAGCAGGTGACGCACAATGTAGACATCTACAGCTGTGTGTCCTCACACTCAAGGCATCGGAGGAACAATACAAAACTCTGTGAAAAGACTTATTTATACACAAACACTGCGGCAAAACAGGCAATGAGCAACATTAACACCAAGTCAGTATCCTCTGGAGCATGGAAACAGGAGCAGGAATGTTGGCAGCTGGAAGCACTATCACAATTAAGGGGCACTTAGTTTGAAACAAACACAGGAAAAAATTAACATTCAGTTATTACATTCTGCGATGTCAAATGAAGTGGCAGGGTCTGTGGGTTATCACCCAGCTATTAAGCTTCTCCACTTACTATTAATTTTAATAAATTGGTGAAAAAGAATGGAAAAATTGCAAAAACAATTCTTAAAGGGAACCTGTCAGTAGGATCAACCCTCCTAAGCCATCTATATGGGCATGTAGGTCATAGGAAGCTGAATAAAATGATACCTTGATATCCAGAGAAATCTGCATTTTTCTTAATATGTAAATGAGCTGTTAAGATCTATGGGCTGGACATAGATCTGCATGAAAATTTGCCTCCAGAGATTACTGTAAATTAAAGAAAGCCTTACCAGTGTGAGACATATAATGACTGACAGTCTCCTCTCCTGATCTACTTGTCTCACTCTGGTAACTTCCTTCTTCATGTAAAATAAGATCTGGAGGCAAATTCTCAGGAAGATCACTGTCCGGACCCATATATCTTAACAGCTCTTTTACATAGTAACAAAAATGTGGATTTTATTTGAACAAAACATTGGATTGCATGTATCAAAGGTGTCATTTTATTCAAGTTTCTAGGACCTGAATACCCTTATAGACTGCTTGGGGAGGTTGATCCCAATGACTGATTCTCTTCAACCAATCATAAGCTTCACACCCCAATGCAAATCCTTTAAGGCTGGGTATCCCAACAGTAGTTGTGTCTAAACTACAACATGTTTCTTAAATAATAGCCGACCTTCGCCATAGCGTGCTATGCATTGGGTCATCAGTGCATTGCAAACAGCTACATCAAAACTGCATAATCAAAACCACATAACACCGGTAATTGTGTAAATTGGTCACATGGTGCCATATGGACATGTTCACAACGTGCCTCTTTCCAGTGAGTGCCACGTGATGAAGACGAGTTTGCACCATACAGGCAATACTAATCATGTATTAAAGAGCAAAAAATGAAGATACAGCTAAAAAAGAGACACTTTTGTGAAGAAAAAAAAAAAAAAAAAAAAAAAAAAGAATAAATGCAAAGAGTGAAAAGAAAAAAAAGAAAATTACTTTTTCCGCACTCTACCGTAGTGAATATAAATTTACAAAGAAATAAATAAAGCACACCTACTGAATTATTGATTATTCTTATAGCACCATTTATTCCATGGCGCCTTACATGTGAAAAGGGGTATACATAAACAAAAAGGAGTCACCGACTGGTACAGGAGGCAGGACCCTGCTCGCGAGGGCTCACAATCTATATATTAGAAGAAAACAAAAGTTCTGGCTAAAATATGGTCTCCACGCGTGCTTTTTATTTTATAAAAGCCAAAAGAGGGACCTATGTCAAAATAATAATTGGAAAGCGACGTAGCTCACATGTAAAGGCAGCTATTGGGGTGATATGTAACATCTGCGGGTGTATTAGGCAGAGCAAAACATTTTTTCCCAATCAAACTAATAAGGAGAATAAAATACATTTTCTAGTAAATTGCAATACTCCTCATGTCGTCCATTCTAGAAGAAAGCACCGCATGTAATAAGCAAAATGTAGGCTGCACCCACTAGGAAACACAAAAGGAACCAGCCGACAGCAGGATTTACCCTTAAAAACTACTTGGAGGCGGCTGATAAAGCCTTCCTGATATTTTCTAAATGATCCGTGTATGATCACTAATTGCTCTTTCAGTAGGTTTAAAACTGATGTTTCATGTGGTCACCCGGACTACCGGACTAGTTATTCCAACAACGCACTTGTATAACACCCAATCCTAAGGGCTCCTAATGCCTTCTGGGGGTAAATCTGGATATAGGCTCCCCATAGAGAGAGTAGTCCACCAAGCCACTGGCAAAACATTGTGCCTCAGGCATTTGCTAACATTCCTTGGAAGTTCATAGAGGTCATGCATCCAACCTCTGGGCTCAAAAACCTAAAAATATGTTCCATGCACCGCTCCATAGTTTGTGCTAACTTGATACAACCCTCATCAAGATTAAAAAGCTGCAGTCACACACGAGAGAAAAATCATTGGATGTTTTTCGGCCACAGAGGGCCTTTATCAAGCCATTAAAAAGGTGGACATAAATCCGTAAGAGGTGGAGATCGGAAGGATTTTGAACATGGATAGCAGATTTCTGAAATCTCTATTTTTCTGTGATTTTCTACCTCTATGAGACTTTGGTTAGAGTGGAATCATTCCCCCACCTCTGCCTCTAACTTATTGTTTCTGTTGTAACCGTTGTAAAAACATTCTGATCAAAACATATAACACAACAACAGAACCTAATCTAGGTTTGAAAGGAGTCCGTACTTTTTGAGGCATAGATGCACATTATGAAACTTGTCTTAAAGGGGTATTTTCAAGATGCCGGCTGAGCAGCTCAGAGCTATGCAATCTCCTTACTTCCCGGTGTCCAGGGGGAAGGAAGAGGGCTCTAAATGAGTTCTGATCCAACAGCTTTTTCCTGGTACTACACATTACAGTCAGTGTTTGTTCTGAAGAGCACACGGTTATCACTATATTTGCACAGGGAGAGAATAGTGCCATTGAACAAGCACACTGCTCAGGAAAGTGAGAGCTGTTAGTGAGATAACTGCTCTGGAAGCTGCTGATGGTGGGGATCGGTGGCAGTGAATTTACAGGACTAAACAGCTTGGAATTTAACTATTGTGCATACTCTGCCAGGCTTAGGTAGCCGAGCCCTTTGGAAACCACGTGTACACTATGCAAGATTAAAAAAAATCTCGCAGCAGGAAAATGAAAATAGATCGAAAAAAAGCAAGTCAAATGCAAACTTGCTTATCTTCATGCTGCCTAAAACAATTTATTAACATGAGAATTGGATTTCTAATAATATAAGTCTTTTAACTTTTTCGAGGCTACTGGCATGAAAATTTTTCTTTTTCTGGACTGCTTCAGTTAGAAACAGTCAAGATCTTCTCCTTGCACTTATAAATATGACTTTTGGTTGAATAAAAGAAAGTATGGGGGGGTGAGGAGTTCATAGTTGTATTTTTGGCAGGCAATTTATAATATTGGTGTTTTTGGTTTGTGTGGCAGAGGAACTTTTGAGACTTCAGTAATAAATATCAAGAAACCCCATTTTTTTCACCCTTGGTTTATAGAAATACAATGTTAAAATCAAAAGAGGCATAAATGAGTAATGTATGAAATTTACACAATTCAATTAAAAGTGCACATTTTTAACCATCATAATACATTATTCTTCATTCAGTACATCCATCATGGTCAGAGGCAACATCCATCCTAATAAAGCAAAGTCATTAATGATAAAAGAAAGAAGCCCTCATCTGTCAAGTTCTTAACACGATCTGTTTCTGCAGCAGCAATACCATGAAAACAAAAGCAAACTCCATCTGTGCATGCATGAAAAATTGCATGTGCACTTAAAACGTGTACATAAAGCAAATTGTAACTTACCACCAATCCTTGCATTATATGCAATCCCCACAATGCAGTAGGAGTTATTTGCAGATGCTGCCACTTCACCAGCACAGCGAGTGCCATGCCTAAAAAATAAAAAAAAAAAAATGGAGTGGTTGGGGTAGAAGAAATGTACAGATAATTGTATGCTCTAGTGCTGATACTATTGATTTATGGGTTTATCAGGTTTACGGGGGTGGAGGGTGCGCTTATAGTTTTATGACAACATTGGCATTCTTGTCACCTATGAGGTCTGTTTACCAACCAGCAGCACTAAACAGTCAGTAAATAATTACTTGCAGGGGTAGTGTAATCACCTGTTTACACAGGTAGACCGCGATAACCGACACGCACTGAGAAATCTGTAATAGATAGTTCAGTGTGCTGCGGCTGCCAAAGTTTTCAGCAGCACGTGTCCTGTTTTCACAGAAAAACGACATTCCGAGAACAATTATCTTTTATGCTGCACAAAAGTGAGTTCGCCTGATCAATGTGCGTTTGGCATGTTCATCAGGTGATCTGAATCCGAACACTAAAAGGTTATTGAGAAATGAGCGTTCTTGAGAATACTCAATCACGATCATCTTTCAGCGTGGCGTACTGCAACTCTTACAAATTTGCAGTCTACAAAAATGAGGCCAAAGGCAAAAACCATGAAGTGTCGGAGCCTAGATGTATAGAATAAACAGAAATTTATCAGAATTGATCCTTGTGCAAGCACTGTTGTACCGACATTGCCATTAGCAGTTACATTTTGCAGCATGGCCTCCATCAGTGGGTTGCAGAGATGAGTGATTGTGATGGCATTCAGCACGCACGTTCTCCTCTGATGCCTGCTTGGAGGTGTACAGTGATTGGATAGGCTTTGCAAAGGACTAAGAAATTTGTCTCAAAAATGGTTGTGAATGGAATGTTTTGCTAAGAAAACCCCACATATTCCAACACTCCTAAAGTCTATTATGAGAAAAGTAATATCCATACGGATCATTATCACATTAAGAACACCCAGTATGGTAATGTGCTCTGATAGTGTGAAGTTTTACACACTCTTCAGTTTGCAATTACCTTTTATTCCCATAACAGTTTTCTGAAGCTAGCAAATCATGTAAGCTGCATGGCTAATCAGTAAAAATAGACTACGGTTATTAACCTCCCGACCACAGCTAGCGACGTTAAACCAAATTAACAGTACAAAATCAATGCAGTATCAACTTGGCCAGCATTAAAAGGGGTTATCCTTTGAGAATAAATTAATGATCTATTGTTAGGTGGGGATCAGACATCCAGCATCCCCACTGAGCTGCTGCTACAAACTCCAGCGGTGGCTGAATGGGATGTATACACTGGAGAGAGCTGCACTGTGCTGCTCCATTCAATGCGTAGCGGCCACTGCCAGGTGCTGCAGAACAGTTCTAATTCAGCTAACCTGTGGTCATGTGTGGCGTAAGACTTCCACAGATCTGGATATTGATGACCTATCCTAAATATAGGTCATCCATTTATTCTGAACGGACAACCGCCATTAAGGACAACTTTATGACAACCGGAATTCTTACAGGTATACAATACGCACTTATTTTCATTGCTGGTATCATATCTAGGACTTGGGTCCTGATCATCTCCATTCACGTCATGGCTAGCAAATGGATCCTAAGAAAAAGGAATAAGGCAGACGACTCAAAGCTCTCATACATAAGCATTTACAGAACATGGATTTATAACATATGATGTGATACACTATGTCTTTACATCCATTGCATGTACCGACAGCAGCTGTATGTGCTGCTATACGGGGTCTGTGCATAAGGCATTGTCTCATGCACAAGCTCTAATTTGTATATTGAATGAAACACTTTTTGTAAGAGTTTTTGTTCAGTCCCCTTATACGCTACACATTACAGCGTCAGTCTGGAAGGGTGGCAGACCTAGGGGAGGAATGAGATGCAAGGCAGTACAGCACTGTGGAGAGTTTTGTGGTTTGGAAGGCATCAAAAACTCAGCTCTTTGTAGCACCTGTCTTGGATAACAGCTTTATATACTTTGCCCCAATAGGGTTTTATTTCTCCAATGTGCATGCCACTTACATTAAATGCAAAATTTGCAGATTCATGCAAAGCAAAAAAAAGGGGGTTAAGGGAGATGACCACTAAGGGTATGTGCACACGTTGTGGATTTGCTTTTGTAAAAATCTGCACATATTCTTCCACTCTTGGCAGAAAACGCAGTTGAAAATCCGCGTGTTTTTGATGCCGATTTTCATGTGGGTTTTTCATGCAGATTTGTAAGCTAAAAATATATTTAACAAAAAAAAAAAAAGAATTGTGATGTCATTTCCTTGTCCAACCTCTTCTTTTACATATTCCATTGCAAACCATATTATCATTACATACCATGTTCAAATATAATGTTTACACACACAAAACAAATAAGTGAATATACATACATACGTACATACACATATACAGACACTTATATGCATCAGCCAGATACCCTCATTAATAAAATGGTACATAGAGAGTTAAATAAAAGACACACACAAAATGTGCATGAAACTCCATATCTGTTTATTTTTCAAAAAATTTTAAACAAAAAATTGCGTGGCCTCCCATAATTTTTTTTTTTTCAGGCCGGGATCACACTTGCGAGAAACTCGCACGAGTCTCGCACCTCAATACCCGGCACTGCCGCAGACACTCAGGACCAAAATGTGCTGCTGCATGTATTTCTATGTAGCCGCACGCTCCAGTCTCACAAGTGTGACCCCGGCCTCACAGATGTTTGCTTAGCCTTTACTGGCTACTTTACAGGGAAACCCCAGAAAAAAAACCTGACATGGAATCCCCCTATAGTGGTGGCAAATGGGGTTGATATCACCTTTGCATTGTGAGGTGATCTCAAAACCCACGGATTAGTAATGAACAGGAGTCAATAAGATACCGATCCATTACTAATCCTATATGGAATATGGTTATATGGTCAATAAAGACACAGCCAGAATAAAGTCCTTTAATTCAAATAACACTAAACAGTTTCCCATTTTTATTATTATGCCTAATCCCAGCGAAGCCCTCGATCTCCTGTCATAAAAATAAAATAATAAACCAACACAAAAACTCCCTGGTCTGCCGTAGTCCAAAATAACGAGTGTCCTACAAAGATCTCATGTGTACAACAGTCACATCAGGAGATGTGACGGCTCTACATGGCTCCAGTGACACACTGACAGGAGATAATGGCTCCTGCAGTATTATCACTGAGGGTTCACTGGAGTTCGTGCTCTCACTCTACAGCACCGCTGCGTGAGAATTTTCCTACGCAGCGGTGCCGCAAGTGACAGCATGAACTCCAGTGAACTCTGACGGCGGGAGAGTGATACACTGCAGGAGGATCTCCTACAATCAGTGTGTTACCGAAGGCCGGTAGAGCGGTCACATCTCCCGATGTGACTGCTCTACACATGAGATCGCTGTGGGACACTCGTTATTTAGGACTATGGCGAACCAGGGAGTATTTGTGTTGGTTTATTATTTTATTTTTATTACAGGAGATCAAAAGCGTCGGGGAATTAGCCATTTAGCGAGTATGAATGTGTTTATTTTTTTTTTACACTTGAACACAGTCGCTGGATGATGGGACTACTCTCCCATCATCAGCTCATGCTGTCACTGTTCTATGTGACAGCAGACATAGCCGAATGGGATAGCAGTCCCATCAGACGATGCCTGCCTACACACAAACACAAACATATTCTTCGCTCACACACTCTTTCTCTTTCCTTTCCGCAGCGTTTTTGGCACACAAATCCGCAGCTAATCCACAAATCTTTACACCTGCGGTTAAATTGCGGATTTGACTGACTCAATGTTAGTCAATGGGTGCAGAAACGCTGCAGATCCGCAAATAGAATTGACATGCTGCAGAAAATAAAACGCTGCAAATCAGCGCTGAATTTTCCGCAGCATGTGCACAACAATTCTGGATTCTCATTGATTAACATTGGTTGTGCACTACATTGCAGATTTGGTGCAATTTCAAGCGTCAAAAACGCTGCAGATCAGCCATAAAATTAGCAACGTGTGCACATAGTCTAAAAGGGAACTAGGTTTCCAATTACTAAACTGCGCCAGCACATTATGCGCCAACTAGGATCCTATCATACTAATCTGTGTGCATGTGCAGCCAGCATACATCCAAAAATCTATATACGTCACACTCGCTCTGCAATAATAAAGGTGGAGCAGTCTGATGGGTGGATATGGACTACTCTTGGGGCATGCTATAAACCTACTAACCCAGCCCATCTGTCTATGACTCAAAAAAGGCAGATGGACTGGGTAAGCAAACAGATGGCATGGAGAGTGGTCCATGCCTGCGTAACGTGCAGTGAGACCGACGTATAAAGATCATTTTTAGAGGTATGCTGCAATTGATTTCATACTGTTATTTTGCTATTTAATCATACAATTTTTTTGAGCCAAAAGATGCAAGAAATATATTTATCTACTCACGTAATTGTGTATAAGATCTGGGTGATTTTTCTCCACTCCATCATCCAAAATGCTCACAACCACATTTTTGCCAGTGTAGCCTCGTTGCCAAGCAGCCATAACGTTCATTTCTGACCGACATCGGCTGCTCTTATCACTGCAATGCTGAAAAATGAAACAATAGTGAAAAATCAGAGGCCAACAGAAGACAGCCAGTTCATACAGGGGATTTTAACTGGTATCTAGTGTTTGTGCATAATATTCTGCAGCAATTTTTAATCCAGAAGGCATATGTACAAGGTTGGACATGAAAACTTATAATAAAGGAGTGATGGCCCGGCTTACAAGAGCTTACAATCAATCAGCAAATAGTGGTGACGCTGAAGATACAAATGTCCAACTGTCTAGTTCTCTTTTAAGGTTCTACACATGAAGATGGATGAACCAATCATACAGGCAAATTATGTATGCAGAGATATACAAGGGCATGAAATACTGGAATCTGGCTCAAAAGGAATAACGTAAAGGACTTGGTTAAAGTAAAGACGTCACAGTAGGGAAATGTGGAAGGCCAGTCGAAAATATGTACTTTTAAAGGCATGCTTAAAGATGTGGATTAATTAACTAGTTGTCTGAGGTAGAGCAATCCAGAAAACTGGTGCAGCTTGAGAAAAGGATTGGGCATTGCAGTGGGAAGCTCAGAATATGGAAGATGTTTTACACTGTGATCCAAGACGAATAAGTCAAAGAAGAGGTATGCGATGTAAGGCAGCACAGAATTGAGAAGAGTTTTGTGGTTATGATTGAGGGAGCTGGACAAAATCAGGAGTCAGGCTGCTGAATTCTTGATAGATTGGAGACGGGAGAGATTAGTGAGGAAAGACAGACTATAGTATAGCATAGAATACAGTAATTAAAATCGGAATAAGATTACATATCCAAATGCTGTTCAAATTCCAGATTTCTTCATCATCCCAGAAATAATCACCTCCTAAATGCTAAACATTAACTCAGTCTCACTGAGAAGGTCCCTCACTGCTGTCCCACCATAAGGAAGCACTAATACATCAATAGGTTTGAAATGATCTCTAAATGCCTATAGTGCAAAGACTACATGAAGAATTTAGGACTCTGCTATGCTTGGTGCCCAGCAATGTGGACTCTGCAGGATACTAGAATTATAGCACTCAGCAGTGTACTTACCAGGTACCACATGTTCGACCAGATGGGGTCATTAAAGTACAAAAGGTTAGGATCTGCCCGAATATGTCTTTTAACCCTTTTCTTTATTTGCTGCTGCTGCACCCATTCTACCTGTATGGTAAAACAAAAAAGTGAATCCGATATGTAATTATTATCCTTAGTCAATACTTGAAAATACATTTACAACACATTATCAATCCATCAAAGGACTACTTCCATGACCGTATCTATCAAGGAAAAAAAAAAACAATTATTTTTTCCACTTTCAATTACTGTTCAGGCTCGGCAGAAAAAAAACAACTGCGCTTTATTCCATGTTTAAACTCAATAAACAGGACCTAAGGGAATGGGTGACATGCTGAGAATATAATGAGCACTTGTTCCCCTACAGGTCTTGGAAAACACTGGAAATCATCAGAATTTATGTTGCCGCATTGAGTATGACGTTCAAGCCAATACTAAAGCGTTAGACGAGCGGCTAACATTTATATTAACTTGGCAGATCTATTGATTATAAATGAAAAGCGCAAAAACTATTTCTAACAAAAACCGTAAAGCATACAAACGAATAGGTGAATGTCTGATTCTACAAAGTTGGTTCTTCTCAATACAAAAGACTTTCTAATATGAGAATTTAATCACAAGGATTAAAAATATTACTCTTAAAAAGCTGTATTTATGAGCTGTCAACCTCCATCAGCCCCAGAGAAGCAAGACAAAATTAGAATTAAATTATTTTTTGCAACGTTCCTGTGATGTCCACCCACATGTCTCACACGACCAGCAGGAAGCACAGCAAGAAACTGCTGGCAAATTCAAGTAGCGCTTGCTTTTCCTAGCAAACGGTGGTGCAGAGTCATGACTAGCAGCAGAAAAGAAAAATTAGACCTTTCAATTGTATTATATTATGTAACCTTGAAAACGCTCAATAGTTTGTGAATGCACTATTGATGCAAACACCAAAAAAGTGAACTCAACAGAAGAATAAACTTAAAAAGGTAATTTGGAGCAGATTTTGGTCTTTCTGCCTTCACACAACTGAAGAAATAATTGAGTGTTCCAAAACTTAAAAAAAAAAAAAAAAAGACTGGGAGAATTTTTCCAGAAATAGTAGCACTTTTGCCCACTTTACTGGCAGCAATTGCACATAAAGGCCAATGCTTTACAACACGACATAGATGGCAGACTTCAAGGACAACTTCAGAAATAGATGCAGTTCTTCCTACCAAAAATATGAACAT
Organism: Oophaga pumilio; assembly: GCA_009801035.1. NCBI lineage: Eukaryota > Metazoa > Chordata > Amphibia > Anura > Dendrobatidae > Oophaga > Oophaga pumilio. The sequence continues at coordinate 27,967 of VIAB01002885.1, read as the reverse complement.
TCTATCACATTAAAGGTTTTATGGAAAATATAATTTTGAAGTAAGCCCTTCACCTGAGCCTGATGTTAATCTGGAGAAGTGATACAAACTGTTGAACTACCAAGTATGGTTTAACCTTGCACTCAAACTTACCATATCATCCAAGTTAGATGGATATGTTTGAGCTTATTCACACTTCCAACCAGGAGCACAACGACCAAGGTCGTAGAGATTATGACAGGGCCTGTGCGGGTGGGTGCCGGCAAACATCAGCAGAAACCTCAACTGGATGTACGCGGCAATGCACATTGTCGGCCAACAATCGGAGGCCAGCAGCTGACGTCAGCGTGCATGTGACCAGGGGACGCATTGCAGGGACGTCATGTGCTCCTGTCGCTTGCACGCTGAAGTCAGCTGCCAGCTTCAGAAGGGGTCGCTGTGCGACGAGGGAGAGCAGGGAAGGGCAGTTTTGTTTTTTGTTTAAATCAGTGAGTACACGGTGGCAATATTACTACATGGATGACTATGGGCCGTGCAGTATGCTGTATGGAAGACTATGGGGAGTGCATTATACTGTATGGAGGAGTATGAGGAGTGCATTATACTGTATAGAGGCCTATGGGCCGTGCATTATACTGTATAGAGGCCTATGGGCTGTGCATTATACTGTATGGAGGACAATGGGAGATGCATTATACTGTATGGAGGACTATGAGGAGTGTATTATACTGTATAGAGGCCTATGGGCCGTGCATGATACTGTATGGAGGACTATGGGTCATGAATTATACTGTATGGAGGACTATGGGAGATGCATTATATTATATGGAAGACTATGGGGGTTCATTATACTAAAGGGAGGATTACATATACAGTACAGACCAAAAGTTTGGACATGCCTTCTCATTCAA
>VIAB01002884.1:138627-149846 GCA_009801035.1 Oophaga pumilio | reverse complement strand
GTATCAGCGTACTCAGGAGAAATTGCACAACAACATTTTCTGTCAATTTTCTCGCTGGTCAACTTTTAACCCTTATAACTACCTAGCAAAAAAAAATTTGTTCCCAAAATTGTGCTGATGTAAAGTAGACATGTGGGATATGTTATTTAGAAACTATTTTATGTGACATATTTCTCTGTTTGCTAAATTTTCTAAATTTTCGCCATATTTCCGTTTTTTATAAATAAATGTAAGTTATATCGAATAAATTTTACCACTATCATGAAGTACTATATGTCAGGAGAAAACAATCTCAGAATCACCCAGATCCATTGAAGCATTCCAGAGTTAAAACCTCATGGACAATGGTCAGAATTGTAAAAATTGGCCCGGTCATTAAGATGCAAACAAACCTTAGGAGTAAAGGTGTTAAAATCACCATAGATTGGTAAAGTGTTAACCAAAAGCTAAGAAAGGAAAAACTGTCTAAAACAGCTGAGACAAGGGAACAATGCGAGTCCTGGCTTGAAAGGAAACGGATTAGACAGACGGAATTGAAGGCAGCTGAAACATTTCAACAACTGGATCATTGTCTTCAGGAGAAACGGATAAGACAGGATGAATCAAGAGAGGCTGAAACATCTGAAGATGAGGAATGTCATCTTCAGGAGAATCGGATGAAACAGCTTAAATTAAGGGAAGCTGACACATCTGAACATCGGGAACGTCATCTTCAGACGAATTGGCTGAGACAGGCTGAATCAAGGGATGTGGAAGCATCTGAACAAAAGGATGAACATCGTCAAAATGACCACATACAACATGGGGAGCGTGGTGAAGTGTTGTACTATGCTGTATACCCTCTTATTTTTTTTATGTATTTGTGAAAGGAGAATAAATTTTATTATTTAATAGAAAAAATTTTCATAAAGTAGTTGTTTGCCTTAGTGTTATGCCAAGTTTGTAAAAATAAACAATTTTTAACACCAAACTAACAAAAAAAAGTTGAAAAAACAAATATTTAACTCTGAAGATGTCAACTTCAAGGTTCAACTGAAATTTAACTTTAGCCGTTGTAACCAACAATTTAACACATCATTATCTGCAAGAGAATCTGCAGTTATTTCAATAATATATAATATATTTGTTATTACGAACAATTAATTTTGTTTAAGTTATTAATTTTTTTTAATCTTTGATTCACATTGATGATCCAAAAAATGATTGTAAAGTTCCATAAGCCATTAGCCAAAAAAGGAATTTTTTTTGGTGATCTCAAATAGTGATCATTATCCACAGTATATTTTTCCAGAATGTTTCCTTATTCCTCTATACCTGATCTTCCATGATCTTCTGATTGCACAATTAAGGTCCAGTTGGAACTGAAACTTTACATCAATTACGTTTTTGAGTTTGCTACAAATGTACCGTGAATTGAAGTATCTGCAAGAGTGTCGGGATTTCCAAATAGCTATCAGACTGGATGGACTGTCATAGCAGGATTCCATATATTTACATAAGCATTAATGCTAATTTGTTCTAGAGCATTTGCATAGCTCATGTTGGAAATGCCGGGCCATTAGCTTAGTCTATGTTACATATTTAATTGGTAAATGACATCTGAACACCATATAGGGTGCCCAAAATCCATCCTCTGTGAATTTTAAACTTTTATTAGCGGACTATAAATATTATAGGATGGAAGCATTGTGCTGATAAAGGTACGAAGAGAAAACAGAGTTACATTCTGAATCATCTTCTCATTTTCATCCTTTTCCGGAAGCGGACACAGATAAAAGTGGAACCGTGCGCAAAAGCAATATATGGACCATTTGCAGTTTAATATTTAATAATCTATAATCTTAATGAACAATTCCACCTGTTTTGATGGTGGAGATGGGCCCACTTATATTGAGCACCTTTATAGCATAGTATAGCATGCATCAATAGTATGTCCACTCCTTTCCCTTAGAGCAGCACAATATATGGGATTGTAGCAAGAAAATCCTGACCTAGCACACAATTCTCTAAATTGACAGCCTAAGCAATCTCCTCTGTAGATCTTTCTCAAAGTCTTTCTCTGATTTAAGAAAGTATTTTGAGAACCACATTACATATTTGCTCCACTGACAAAGGGGCTGCACATCAATTCAAGAAGAATGAGTCTGAATCTCTAGGCTTTGAGAATCTTATTGAACCGTTGAAATGGAAGCTAGCATTTGATTTACTTTATAGTAGTGGCTAATAGATATTTTAGAAGATTAGTGCAGAGGTATTGTTCTATACTAAGAGAACACCATGGAGAAAAATTTTCAGACAAGTTGACTGGCTGGAGAACTGGAAAAGAGAACAATGTTATTAACCCCTTCACCACTGGGCGATTTTCCATTTTTGTTTTCATTTTCAATATTTTTCTCCACTTTTTCCAAGAGCCACAACTTTTTTTTATTTTTCCATCAATATAGCAATATTAGGGCTTGTTTTTTTGTGGAAGGAGCAATTTTGAATGACACCATTCATTTTACTGCATAGTGAACTGGAAAATGGTAAGAAAAATTCCAACTGCAGTAAAATAAAAAAAAGTGCAATTTCATTATTGTTTTTTGTTTTTTTAATTTGCCATGCTCATTATATGGTAAAACTAACCTAGAAATATGATTCACCAGGTCAGTACAAGTTCACAGATACGAGACATGTAAAGTTTTTTCATTTAAGTGGTTAAAAAAAATCAGAAACTTGTAATAAAAAAAGATTTTTGCTTTTCTCGTGACTTCCTGAGACCTGTAGAATTTTCATTTTTCAGGATATGGGGCTGTGTGATGGTTTATTTTTTGCGCCCTGAGCTGATGTTTTTACTTATACCATTCTGTGGTAGATACAATGTTTGATCGCCTCTTATTTCATTTTGTGGAAATGTAGCTGAGGCTTAAAAACCGTAAATCTGGTGTTTTGAACTTTTTTCATTAATCCGTTTACGTCTTATTATTTTATTTTATATTTTGATAAATCGGACATTTCTGAATGCAGTGATACCAAATATGTGTATTTTTAATCGAAAAAAGGGGAGATGATTTGAACTTTTGTATTTTTTTAAAACTGTTTTTACTTTTTATTGTGTTTAATGGTCACTTGACGCTGCGGTCATCTGATTGCTTTTGCTATACTTGGAAGTAATCAGAATCTCTTATGACTACCTTCCATGGGCTCGCATTCACAGAAGAATCGTAAAGACAAGCAGGAGACCCCCAGCTGTCATGGCAACCAATTAACACCCTCCAATCATGTCACAGGCACATGGGAGCATGGAATAACATGTTTCCTGAATGCATGTGTTAAATCCTGCTGTCAAAGATTGATAGCGGGATTTAATAGGTTAACAGCCATGGGCAAAGCGCTCCTCTTCCTGTCGCTATTAAAGGCGCATGATGACTGATGAAAATATACATCATATGTTGTGAAGGGGTTATTCACTACAAAATTAAGAAAATTGTTTTGATGAATAATGGTCAAAACTTAGCTTAATCTATTTTGAATGGATTATGGCCCAAATTATGAAGCTCATTCATTCTCTTTACAGAGGCATAGCTAAGGTTATTTCCTTCAGTAAATTATAGTGAGGATCACCCTTTATTTTAAACAATTGGAAATCCCACAGAGAACAGATTAGCTTACGTTTGATGAATATTTATTTATATGAAAATATATTGGGAGAGCTACATTTCAAAGGAAGGGATAATTCAATACCTTTCCTACCTTCAGAACCAGCCATTGTGTCCTCCTCCTTTCACATTGTCTCTTGGTTCCTCTACAGATAGGGATGCCATGATTCCTATGGCATCACTCTCTGAACCTCATAGCCAGGCCTAGGCTGTTAAGACTTGTACCAACTGACTTCCTCAATGTCGTCTGTCCATGCTGATCTAGACAAAGGACATCCTTATTGCTCATCCAAACAAAGAACTTTGAGGATCCTTCTCCCCACGTGAGGCATAACAAAGTGTCATTTAAAATTTCAACATATCCTCTTCGCTTTCAGGGTTGAGAAATTCCCCATATTTTGTGCTGCAATAAGGGATGTAAGGGCATAAATCGTTACCCATAGTTGAGTGTTTTTGGGATATATTTGTTTGCATACTTGTCACATGTTTAGAATAATCATCTTTTCGTCTTTGAAATTACTCCATTCTCATATTGTGATCACTATGTCTTTTAATTAATTAAGCTAAAATACATATTTTGCTTTACTCTTTGCTTCTGCCAGTTTTTTTTCTGTTTTTGGAGTTGTATTATTGTATGAATGCACCTTAAGTCTTGCAAGAGTGGAAAATACAAATACAAAAAAAAAGTGAAGATATAAAAATGGCACAACAGCTTCTACATTTTAGTCTATACTCGATACATGCTCTAAATTATACGTCAAACTTTTCCATATCTATTGAATCTCGCCAATCTGTCTTTCCATGGTGTAAACCAGTGTAAGTAATCACTCTCTTTTTAGTTTTTTTCTCTTTATACAGGGTGCTACATTGACGTTCAATCATGTCTGCCATCATTATTTGTCTTTTGTTGCAAATAGCTGCTTAGATAAACAAGGAGGAAGCATGGTGCAATAATTTGCAAAACCTTTTCAGGTTTAAGACAAGGCCTTCAGAGTTAGAAAGCAATAAACAATTCTATAGTACACTGAAAAATTGGCTATATGCTTGGCAAACAGATTACGAAGCTTTGTTCGCCACCAATAAAGAACATTTATGTTAGTTATTATAAGGTACAGTGTTTCCAAACGCATTCAATTTGCTCTCCTTCAGACCAATGTTGCAATCAATACTTTGCACTGCTAAGAGCATTGAGATATTTCAGGGACAGAGAAAAGTGAGAGACCATTCTCTGATGCTACAGTGATGATGGCAGGCTGATAAAGATATATTACCTTGCTAAGAAAGTGACAGATTTTAACTCTTTACTTTAAGATTAGAGGATATACCAGAAAAGAGGCAATCAACTTTTTTGTTATTGGTCTTAAAGCTAAGCTCCACTCTCATGGTGAAACAAGCACCTAGCTCTGGTGAGTTTCCTGCAAGGACATAACTTTGGAAAATTATAGTTCAGCAATGTTTTTAGGTATTCAGTGTAACATAAAAAATAAAAAAAAGACACAGCTAATTTATATTCTGTATGTCAAATCTGCTATAGATTCAAAAGAATGTTCACTATCTGGTGTATCAGATCTTAATGCACTCCAGCTTTTTCCACACTGTTAATCTGCATAGTTGTTGCAAAACCTAAACCTTGCATTCCCAAAGTACCTTGGCATGGAAGCAAAGAGTTCCATTCCTACTGATTGAATATTATTGACTTACAGTATCTTAAGGAGAGGCCATCAATATTTTGAACCTAGAGGCCCCTTTTTATGCTGTTATGAAACACATTTTTGGAAAATAGAGATGGGAGAATGTATTTGAACAGAATTGACTTCTACAAAAATCCCTATTATCCAGAATACAATCTTTTTTGGAGTTTGCTCTGCACATATTTGGCAAAATGACAGCCAGCTGTGGTTGCCATTTTGTTGAACTGAATGTCACATACAGTCATGGCCAAAATTTGTTAGACTGACACAAATTTTGATTTTCATAAGGCTTGCTGCTTTCAGTTATTATATTGGAAATTTCCATTAAGGATTTGTTTAGACAAGTTGATAATCACTTAAATGATGAACAATGCCATTGTAACAAATGTTTATACAGGAGAAGAATTGTGAATAAAATTGTTGAAGAGCAATTATTTCTCTTTTTTCAATTCTAATCATTGAACGAGTGAACAATCTCAATTTATATTGCACAATCTTCAAAAGATCAATGAGAATTTTTTCATGGTCCTAAACTGTTTTATGCACAATGGATAAGCATTTTCGACACATTGTTCAGTCGCTCAACCCATTCACATTACACAATTATTGTGAATGATGGGTCATTGCCATTAGGATCTGACAGATTATCGGCTAGTGTAAATGCCCCTAAATCTAGATTGTTTTAAAGAGTGATCAAGTAAATTGCAAAATAATGTAAAGTCCTTCAAGTAAAATTACGTACCTGTCATTGCTTTGCATCAAAAGGTCTTTACTGGCAATGACATTGCTTATTGTTTGATTTCCCCTAACCCAACCATTTATTGTATCATCAACAGTTTCAAACAGAGGTTCAGTTGCTGTGAAGAAGGCTTCAGAATACACAAAATCTAGTAAATGCCAGCCCCTTCTCCTAAAGTAGATTCAGCTCTGAGATTGGTACTACGTCAGAGCAGAGATGCTAAGGAATTGCAGCATTCAGGCATAAGTATATCTACACGAAAAGTGAGGTGAAGGTTGTTAGAGTGTGACTTGGTGTTAAGAATGGCAGCAACAAAGTCTCTTCACTCTAAAGGGTATGCCACACTAAACAATATCGCTAACGGGATCGCTAAAAAACGTCACTATTTAGCGATCCCGTTAGCGATGTTGTTGTGTGCGGCAGCTGCCAGCGACGAGCTTCCTGCTGTGATCTCGCTCGTCGCTGGAATCGTTCCGGACCCTATTTTCTCGTCGGCGCTCCCGCTGGGTAAGTATATATCGCTAGTGTGGCACCTTTTCTTATCGATTTAGCGGTACTTTTGTACCGCTAAAGTCGTTAAGAAGATCGCTAACGGCGATAACGTCGTTAAATATATCGCTAAATGTGGCCCACACTAGCGATATTAAAACGATCTCGCTAGCGATCTCATTAGTATGCGACGCTAACGAGATCGTTAGCGGGATCGAGTAGTGTGGCAGTACCTTAAGGAAAACATCAAACACAGATTGACAGTCATCAGGAAGTGGAAAGATTGGAAAAATGATTGGAGAAAAAAGTCGAGTGCTACTATGTTCCTATGTCATGCCAAAAGTAATCATTTTTAGACTATTTCTGTGTGAGGCTGCTGTTCATACAAGGTATTGGGCTCACTGACTATTGATACAGTAGAAATTTTCTAATTAATAATACATGTTTGATGGAGCACCCTGTCACAAGGCTAATTTGATAATTAAGTCTCTTGGTGAAAAAAATTGAAATGTTGGGTCCATGGCCATAAAACTCCATAGATCTCAATCTGATCGAAAACTTGTGGTCAATTTTCAAAACGGAGGTGGACAATTAAAAACACAGAAATAGTGATAAACTCCAAGCACTGATAAAGCAAGAATGGGTTGCACTTGCCATCATTCAATAAGTATTTGTCCCAGAAGCTGATATTCTGCATTCCAGGGTGAATTTCAGACATCTTGAAATTAAGGATCAAGACTGTAGATATTGAGCCTTTGCATAAATTTGACGTTTTTATTAATAAAATGTAAACATTTATGAAATGCTTGAATGCCTTAGAAATACTTCAGAATGCCAGGGAACATCTGTACAAGAGTACACTGAAGCAGCAAACTTTGTGAAAATCCAAATTTAAGTCAGACTCAAAAACTTTTGGCCAGGACTATAGTTCTAGATTTTAGCTTTAAGTTACTAATGCTGCTTATGGATATTGTGGTCTTTGTCTTCCAAAGTGCTATTATTTCATAAGCTAAAAGCGAATCATACAGTAGGTCTTCTAGGGCACTGTGAAAAATAAACATCTGAAATACAACTGTGCAGATTGATCTGATTTTGTTCTATGCCAAATCTGTGTTTTGGTAATAATTTTGAAATCACATTTTATTTTCAGTTCATATTGGGTTCGGAAAGTATTTAGACCCCTTTAAATTTTTCACTCTTTGTTTCATTGCAGCCTTTTGGTAAATGCAAAAAAGTTCATTTTTTTTCTCATTAATGTACACTCTGCACCCCATCTTTACTGAAAAAAATCAGAAATGTAGAAATTTTTGCAAATTTATTAAAAAAGAAAAACAGAAATATGACATGGTCATAAGTATTCAGACCCTTTGCTCAGACACTCATATTTAAGTCACATGCTGTCCATTTCCTTTTGATCCTCCTTGAGATGGTTCTACTCCTTCATTGGAGTCCAGCTGTGTTTAATTAAACTAATAGGACTTGGTTTGTAAAGGCACACACCTGTCTATATAAGACCTCATAGCTTACAGTGCATGTCAGACCAAATGAGAATCATGAGGTCAAAGGAACTGGCCAAGGAGCTCAGAGACAGAAATGTGTCAAGGCACACATCTGGCCAAGGCTACAAAAGAGTTTCTGCAGCACTCAAGGTTCCTAAGAGCACATTGGCCTCCATAATCCTTAAATGGAAGAACTCTGGGACCACCAGAAGTCTTCCTAGACCTGGCCATCCAGCCAATCTCCACAATCGTGGGAGAAGAGCCTTGGTGAGAGAGTTAAAGAACAACTCCAAGATCATTGTGGCTGAGCTCCACAGATGCAGTAGGGAGGAGGGATAAAGTTTCACAAAGTCAGCTACTACTGTAGCCCTCCACCAGTCGGGCCTTTATGGCAGAGTGGCCTGACGTAAGCCTCTCCTCAGTGCCAGACATATAAAAGCCCGCAGAGAGTTTGCTAAAAAAAACACATGAAGGACTCCTGGACTATGAGAAATAAGATTCTTTGGTCTGATGAGATGAAGATAGAAGTTTTTGGTGATAATTCTAATCGGTATGCGTGGAGAAAACGAAGCACTGCTCATCACTTTCCCAATACCATCCCAACAGTGAAACATTGTGGTGGCAGCATTATGCTATGGGGTGTTTTTCAGCTGCAGGGACAGGACGACTGGTTGCAATTGAAGTAAACTTGAATGCTGCCAAGTACAGAGATATCTTAGATGAAAATCTTTTCCAGAGTGCTCTGGACCTCACACTTGGCCGAAGGTTCACCTTCCAACAAGACAATGACCCCAAGCACACAGCTAAAATAAGAAAGGAGTGGCTTCAGAACAACTATGTGACCATTCTTGACTGGTCCAACTAAAGCCCTGTCCTAAACCCAATTGAGCATCTCAGGAGAGACCTGAAAATGGCTGTTCACCAACGTTCACCATCCAACCTGATGGAACTGGAGAGGATCTGCTAGGAAGAATGGCAGTGGATCCCCATATCCAGATGTGAAAAGCTTGTTGCATCATTCCCAAGAAGACTCATGGCTATACTAGCTCAAAAAGGTGGTTCTACTCAATACTAATCAAAGGGTTTGAATACTTATGACCATGTGATAGTTCAGTTTTTCTTTTTTAATAAATTAGCAAAACTTTCTACATTTCTGTTATTTTTTTCAGTAAAGATGGGGTGCAGAGTGTACAATAATGTGAAAAAAGAACTTTTTTTGCATTTACCAAATCGCTGCAACTAAACTAAGAATGAAAAATTTAAAGGGGTCTGAATACTTTCCAAACCCACTGTGTAATACTTTTGTTTGTTCTTTTTATCAACTCTTCAGAATTTGATATTACTATCAGTAATTTTCAAGGGTCAAAGGACCAACCTTTTTTGGGGCTTTCCCTCTCATTGCTATTATCGCTATCAAATGGGAGATAATCTTCAAAGGGAAAAAAATGGAAGAATTATACATATAACTATACCACTATACAGTGTTCAAATGATACAGAAAAGCAATACAAATAAAATCTTATAGTTATGAAATAGTAGTGCTCTAACATGTTCAGTGTACTAAGTTAATAAGCTACCAAAATTTAAAGGGTATCTGTCAGCAAGTTTTTGGTATGGAATCTGATATTAGCATAATATAGAGACAGAAAGCCTGATTCCTGGGTTGCAGCACTGACTATACTGCTTGGTAGAGTTTTGATAGAATCCCTGTTTTTTCTGATGTAGATGTAGCAGAGCTTAGACTTCAGGGATGTGTATAGTTTTACCCACACTTCTTACTGGCAGCTTCCTGTGGTGCACACTGTGAATTGTCAGCAAACTGCCAATCAGTGGTGGGATTGGTGTTGCACAGATTAGCCTGACAGGTCTGTTTGTAAGACCTAGTCCTGTAGTGATTATCTCCTGCTGATTAAACTCTTATTGTATTGGTACTACGGCACACAGCATAATAAGTGACACATCATGGTAATCAGGCTCTTAGCTCTTACATTACACAGCTCTAAGATTAAATAGTAACTGTATTGTTTCTTTAACTATTGCCATAAGGAACTGAAGTACTTCTATACATTGTCTAAGCATATAACACACTAACATCAAATACATACATTCACTAAATAAAATATATAATAAAATGTTCAGCTAAGAATTGTATACAGCAGACTTAAAATTGCACCTTTAGTGCAAAATTGTATTCTTTACTTCAACATTAATGTATTCAACATTGAGTATTGGCATTTTGTGTTTTTTAACTACTTAAATGTATTATCGTTGCCAAAGAGACATGTTCATATAACTGAAAGACTTACTTTGTATTTCAGGATAATTTTTGAAATAGCAAAAGTAATTTTCGCTGCTATCATGGTTGCATGCCAAATCATTCTGCTTTAGAAGTAATTTTACTTGCATGAACAACAACATCTTTCTGAGCGGGAAATTAGGCGTAAAAACTGTTCAATTTTGCCAGCTCTTTGGCATTTTCTGATCTAGGTTCATCACATGTAATGAAACCTAATGCTATAATGTATTGAAATAATGATTACGGTTCAGGAAAAGTGTCCTCCGGGACCTGAACTGTTAAGAGGGACTAGGGCTTGGGTTTATGAGTTACTGGCAGAATAAATAGCTAATCTAAAATCTAGAATGGTAATCAGAAATTCAGCATGCTAGAATTAATGTGGGTCAGGAAATAAGGTTATTTCATTAAAAACACGCAAATAAACTCAGTTTTTCATAGGACAATAAACGTAAATGACATATAGAGTGTCAACAAATTACTTGGATTAGAGCTCAATTTAAAATGAGGTTTCTTCAGAGAAAAAGCACTTAGTTATATTAACCAATTCAATTTAATGACAATTCCATTAACTGTAAAACATACAGTTGAGGTAGTTTACAGTGCTGGCTAACAGTAATTTTAGATATAATTTTGTTTTACTCTATCTAGCACTAGCACCTTATTGTAGGTGGAACCAAATAAATTTCTATTATAATGCAACAAAAATGAATATTATATGACAAAATTTTAAAAAAAATAATAAAAAGAATTTATAGTGTAACATTTCATTGTAATTTACTTTTTTCACTATTCACGAGTTAATTCCAATGAAATGTAACACTATAAATTCTTTTTAACCCCTTCATGACCCAGCCTATTTTGACCTTA
>VIAB01002884.1:91868-104750 GCA_009801035.1 Oophaga pumilio | reverse complement strand
TTGTAAAAATTGGCCCGGTCATTAACATGCAAACCAACCTTGGGAGTGAAGGGGTTAATAACGGTGATCGCAATACTGGATCGGTAAAAAATTATCCGAATGATGTTCTCTGGGGTCTCTGGGGTCTCAGCTACCCATGGTATACTATACCCTTATTCCTCAGCTCCATTAAAGAGTGGCGCTGTGGTTTAAGTACCCTTAACTGCCGCCGTTAAAAGGCGTATTGGCAGTTTTTAAGGGGTTAAACTTCTTATTCAAGGATTCGAGTACCATTCCTCTCCAGTCGGCTATGAAGAGGTCTTTGAGGTAAAGAATATTCTGGCTTCCAAAAGGTTAAGTGAAAAAAATATTTTCTAGTAGATAAGATGGGGTTCTGTCCTGAGGAGAGGTCGTGGGAGCCCAAAGAGAACATTAATGCCCCTCTCTCCTGAAGAGATATCTGTGAGCTTGAAGGAGATGGGGTGTAAAGGGCCAGTTATGTTATTGCCTGCTGGGGAGAAGAGGATGCGAAGCTTTCAGGTACTCCGGTGCTACCATGCCCAGCCCTCGGCACACACATCTTCTTCCTGCTCCTATTTCCTGGGGTCTGCGCATGCCAGACAGATCCCCAGGCACTGTGCTTAGGGTGCGCTCGCCCCTGTCTCTTACAGAGACAGCACACGTCATCCTAAAATATCCCCAGCCAATGACTGGGAGACAATAATCAAGGCATCTCCACCTGTTGGGAGGTGCCTAAGCAGCATGTTACTGCCTGCACCGGTCTGTGCCTGCTTATTTACCAGCTGTACCTGTCTACACCCACCGTGCCCTCCTGTATACCAGCCGCATCTGCCATGCTCATCTGTATATCAGCTGTACGTGCCTACACCTTAAATGGCCACTTGTATACCAGCTATACCTGCCTGCATCTGTCCTGCCCCCCTAGTATAAAAGCTGTACCTGCTTGCACCTGCCAGTGCCTGCCTGTTTACCAAACGTACCAGTCTGCATCTGTTTTGTCCACCTACATACAAGCCATGCCTGCCTGCACATGCCAGTAACCGCCTGTATTCCAACCATTCCCACTAGCATCTGCCATTCCTATATTCATGCCGTGCCTGCCTGTACCACTTGAGCATTCCCTTTCTAGGCCATTTCAGCTCCCTGCCATTGGGGGTCAGCTGCCATATGTTCAAGGTCCACCCTGGAGTAGCACCTGGTGTCCATCTGGAGCCAAATCTAACCCGACCATCAAAGGCTCTAGCAAAGAGTCAGGTGTTCAACTAGTTATGCCCTTCCAGGCTCTCCTCGAACCACGGTATAGTGGTTTCACCACCACTCCCTTTACATTAACAATACATGAGTAACTGAAATAATTTTCTGGGATAAATATTTCATTTTCTGGAAAAAATTCAAAAGGAACTTTAGTGACGCACTTCTCTCTGCTCTCCTTGCACCTCTTATGTAGTATTTTTACATTTAGGCATCTTTTTTCTTATGAAGTTCTTTATAATATCAAATTATATTAATCTTTAGTATATTTATTATCAATTTACTCCATGACATGTGAACATTATTATCTTGTATGAATTATAATTATGTACACTCACTCCTGTTTTTTTAGAACATACCTGCATACTTTTTAATTGATCTTAAACATATAACTAAAATTATAATAAAGATTGATTATTATTTGCATTATGTGGCAGTCATTGCTGTAGGTTAATATACTATGGAGTTGGTAGACTGATTGTTGTCAGAAGAAAATGACAAGCTTTATGTAAGTATGATCTTAAGGCCATATTCTCTGGTAGTGCAAATACTAGGTCATAACCACTTGTTTTTTTTTGTGGAGAAAATCAGCTGTGTCTAACTATTCAAGCAAAATGGATGTAATTTCATGAAATCTCCTGATTACTTTGCTTTCAAATAGACTTGAACTGACTGGGTTTTTTTGCTGCATTTGCTCTCTTTACTTGCTATAATGGTGATCCTGAAAAAAATGCAGGCAAAAAATGCATGAAAAACTAATGTAAAAAAAAGTTTAAGTGCTGAATATAATCTTTACTGTACTATAAAAAATGCAAACAGGTATGGCCAGCTCACCTTAGTTGCGACTTTCAATGACTCTCAGCACAGAAATGCCACTCCTGCCCCTTGTAGCAAATGTCTTTTCTTTAGTCTGAAACACATAGGAGCTACATCTTGCTTGAATTTTTTGTGAGTGCCAATTTTTACAATATGGAATGAAAAAAATTTAAATATTTTAATCAAGAATTGGTTGGAAAATTTTCTATTTGTTATGCTAAAAAAAATTACACAACCTTGCAACAAAAACACATCAAGTAAAGTGTTAAACACAAAAAAACAGAGTATATTGATATTGTATATCATGCTGCAAAGACCTGCATAAAATATGTGATTACAAAGCAACAGAAAAAAACATTTACATTACATGTGAACATGGCTTACCATCTGAACTTCTGTTTTGCAATAAAAAAAGCTAGTTTTTCTTTCATTAGTTTACTCTATAGTCACAGGAAAGATGGATTTCCCAAAATGCAAATCACTAGAATGGTTTATGTGCTGACAATGAGCCAACAGAAAATACTGGACTTTGCAAGAAAACAACAAAACTGTTTTCGAAGGTTACTTACATTTCTTACATATAGTAATTTTATATGCAAACTGTAAATTAGTGTTTAATTATAGACATGATGTACTTGAACTGGGCAATGACACACATTTGACATCAATTACATTTCATGAGTTGGCTGACAGTTTCTCTTACAGTTTGCATATTTTTCAAAATGAAGCCTTCAAATGAATTTCTCAAGAAGTGATTCAAGGTTAAGCAAGGTAACTTACTATCATGCAATGGGCTGGCATGAATTTATTCTGAAGTCCTACTTTAGACAGATCAAAAGATCTTCTCAGTGTTAGCAGGAAATTGACTGAGAATATACATTTAAACTGTAAGGGACTCCTTCATCAAAGATTCTTCTTCATCTCTTGACAGATAAATAAGGCTCTTTGCCATTATGCACTGTCCTTGATATAATGCAGATAAAAGCCTAAACATGAAAAAAAGAGGAAAAATCTCATACTATTAAATACATTTTTGGTATATATTTGATAAGACTTTTTATGTTGTGACCAGTTTTGTTGAGAGTAAGAGTGAACCCGATTAATACTTCAAATTTCACCTATATTGCTCAAGCCATAGACATGCCCAAGCTGGGAGGGAAAGAAAATGTATAGTATTCTACATATTAGAATATCTAACCACTGCTAGAGATGAGCGGATTAATTCGCGGAGATTCAAGTTTGAGACAAATTTACTGAAATTTGCGGTTTCACAAAATTCGAGAAATTTAAGATTCGATTCAGTTTGTAAAAACTGTACAGTGCAAGCTCTTATGGTCAGCAAGGTTCTCTCTTTCTCCTGTTTAGTGTAATCTCGTATGGCCAGCGGTGGTCCTCTCTTTTCCCTGTTGAGTGTAAGCTCTTATGGCCAACGGGGTTTTCTCTTTTTCTCCTTTAGAGTGTAAACTTTTATTGTCAGCGGAGTCCTCTCTCTCCTGTGTAGTGTAAGCATAATTCTCTCTTTTTCGTCTATAAAATGTAAGGTCTTATGGTCAGTTAGGTGCTCTCTCCTCCCCGCACATGTATTTTACGAACAACTACAAGCTTTTCATTAATGAAATGTGCATAAATGTGCCGCTAGACACATTTTTTTTGGAAATTTGCAGAAGTCGGCGAATTGCAAAACATTCGCTCATTGCTAATCTCTGCCATAGTCATGCCTATTGAGTCCTCACACTAAACAACTTTCTTTGTGTTTGCTTTTTCTGTACTGTTGTCAGCTCTAAAGATATAATATTATTCTCCACTGGCCCCAAAATACCCACTATTAACATGAACTACTCTATGAAAATTTAATATTGTACCTGTGAAAAAACCCTGCATATTTATGCAACCTGTAAGAGTAGAATATGAAAACACCCTCATAGGACCTAAGGGACTGATTCTATTAAATGTATACTCTTGTCCTGGTTTAAAGAAGCCTATTGACCACAGTTTTCAGACAATACTTGTTGAAGATTGCACAGCACAGAAAAAGATCAGACAATAAAAACAAGCAATTATCAAACCATTTAGCTACCGTAATTATAAAGATAGTGATATTTTCCCTTTAGTCTAATTAAACCAAATACATTTGTTTTCTGAATTGTTAAGCATTTAATTACTGTAGCATTGCACATAATATTCTCATGTTGCTAACAAGCAGTTTTTGAAAGTTTAGTCAGCCATTTTTAATGCAAAATTATGCAAATAAATTACTAGAGATCTACAGTGGTGCTTGAAAGTTTGTGAACCTTCAGAATTTTCCATATTTTAGCATACATTTGACCAATACTTGGTCTGGGCTCCTTTTGCATCAATGCAGCGGGGCATGGAGGTGATCAGTCTGTGGCACTGCTGAGGTGTTATGGGAGCCCAGGTTGCTTTGATAGCAACCTTCAGCTCATCTGCGTTGTTGGGTGTGGTGTCTCCCATCTTCCTCTTGACATTACCCCATAGATTCTCTATGTGGTTTAGGTCAGACGAGTTTGCTGGGTAATCAAGCACAGTAATACTGTTGCTTTTAAACCAGGAATTGGTACTTTTGGCAGTGCGGACAGCTGCCAAGTCCTGCTGGAGAATGAAATTTCCATCTCCAGTAAGCTTGTCAGCAGCGAGAAGCATGAAGTGCTCCAAAATGTTCTTTTTAGACAGCTGCGCTGACTTTGGTCTGGACCTACACCAGCACTTGACATGGCTCCCAAAACCATCACTTATTGTGGAAACTTCACACTAGACCTCAAACAGCTTCGATTGTGTGCCTCTCCACTCTTCATCCAGACTCTGGGACCTTGATTTCCAAGGTCTAGTGTGAAGTATCCACAGGTATCTTTGGGCACAGTTTGTTTACTCAGGACACACACACTGGCTCAGTGAGCAGGTATAGTGTGGTGTTCCTGACAGATAATCACAACACTTTCATGTGGCAGTGTATCATGAAATTAAGAAAAGAGATTTCTTGTTGGTGCTCATCAGATTGGAAAAAGTTACAAAACTACAGATGCATCTCACAAAATTAGAATATCATCAAAAAGTTAAGTTATTTCAGTTCACCACAAGTGAAACTCATATATTATATACTCATTACAAAGTGATCTATTTCAAGTGTTTATTTTTGCTAATATTGATGACTATGGCTTATAGTCATTGAAAACCCAAAAGTCATCATCTTAGTAAATTAGAATACTTTATAACACCAGCATGTAAAAATAATTTTAAAATCTGAAATGTTGGCCTACTGAAATGTATATTCGGTAAATGCACTGAATACTTGGTCGGGGCTCCTTTTGCATCAATGCAGTGTGTCATGGAGGCGATCAGTCTTGAGGTGTTATGGAAGCCCAGGTTGCTTTGATAGCAATCTTCAGCGCGTCTGAGCCAGTGCGTGTGTCCTGAGTAAACAAACTGTGCCCAAAAATACTTGTGGAGTGGAACAGCAGCAGGGAAGACGTGTGCTTCAGAAAACCAGGACCTGAAGTATGTGACTGCCAAGGGGCGGAGCCGGCCACAGGTCTCTCAGAGGAAGCAATAACAGATAGAGTATGCTTCAGGCCAGAGGACCTGAAGCATGTGACTGCTGGGGGGCATGACCTAAGCTCCGGAGAGTTAGGAGGTGAAGGAAAACTAGAAGGGTAACTACGGGACAAAGTTACCAAGGGGCATAGACAGAATGGATAGTCAGTACGTAGCCTAGCGGTCATACGGAGAGGGCGACGATGTACAAGAGGAGCATGCAGAGCCTAATCAGAACGTAGCCAAGGGGTCGCACACAGAGAGATCGGCGAAGTACAAGAGGAGCAGGCAGAGCATAGTCAGAACGTAGCCAAGGGGTCATACACTGAGGGAGCAGCAGAGTACAAAAGGGGCAGGCAAAACTCGAAACAGGGACACAGCCAAATCAGAACCAGACAGACGAAATGTAGCACAGGCACAAAGCACTGGCACAAGCACAACAGAATCATACACACTCGGCCAAGGGTCAGAGTATAAGCGACAGAGCATGGTCCCACAATGAAGCTATAAAAAGCCTCCCAGAATCCCAGAGTGAAGCCATCCCGGTTAACTGTAAAACCACCTAATCCCAGAAACTCTGCAGACCATGACAGTATCAGAGTTTGAAATATTCCTATTCTTTAAATAAAAAAGATCACCCACTTACAACTGATTGTCATTCGATTGAAAACACGAGACTCCAATTTAACCATTAAATATTATGCTAAGCCTAAAGGTTTATGTATTTTTGAAATTCATAGATATGTGATAGTGAATTTTACTCATTTAAAAAATAATAAACTTTAACATTTTTACTCATTTGCAGAGATGGCCGGACACCTCGATATTTGGGTCCAGCGGGTTCGACTCGAACCAGAACCCAGACCCCATTCACCTGAAAGGGGGGCCCAAAAATCCAGTGTTTGCTGTTGTGCAATGTGCATGACAGTGCGGCAAACACCGCTTCGATCGGCAGTGAAATCATCCCCGCCGATCAAAGAGCCATGGTTCCCATTCTGTCAAAAGACAGCGTGAGCGCTCAGCTGTGATCAAAGGTATAAAGCTTACCTCCGGTCACTGGTGTAAGCTGATGGGACTTCTGATCCCATCATCCGACACCTGCTACCGCTAATTACAGTGAGAGCAGTAGCGGCAGATGGGAGTATTCATCAACCACTGCTGCACTGTAAATAAATAATAAAAGAAAAATGGCATGGGTTCCCCTGTATTTTTGCTAACCAGCCAGGCAAAACTTACAGCTGGAGGCTGCAACCCTCAGCTGTAAGCTTCATCAAGGCTAGTTATCAAGAATAGAGGGGTCCCCACGCTTTTTTTTAATAAATAATTTTAAAAAATGGCATGGGGTCCCCCCATTTTTGACAACCAACTTTGCTAAAGCTGACAGCTGGGGGCTGGTATTCTCAGGCTGGTTAGGGGCCATGGATATTGGCCCAGCCAGTCAAAAAACAGCATCCCGCAGCAGCCCAGAAAAGGCACATCTATTAGATGCGTCAATTCTGGCGATATGCCCGGCTCTTTCCACTTGCCCTGTAGCGGTGGTAAGTGGGGTGATATTTGTGGGGTTGATGTCACCTTTGTATTGTCAGGTGACATCAAGTCCATGGCTTAGTAATGGAAAGGCATCTATAGGACACCTATCCATTACTAATCCTATGGTGGTATGGTAAAAAAAGACAGCCAGAATAAAGTCCTTTATTTGAAATGAGACTAAACAGTTTTCCATTTTTATTTATACACTTAATTCCACCAAAGCCTTTGTTCTCCTGTTATAAAAGTAAAATAAAAAAACAATATACCATACCTGTCTGTCGTTCTGTTCCACTCCGTAATCAATGTCTGGGGTATAAACAGTCTTCAACCTGGAAGGTGCCAAGATGCGACCGTCCAGGCTGAGAATCACTGGTGACTGATCTGCTGCGAGCGCAAAAATGGGGGGGACCCCACACTGTTTTTTTTTTACTTTTTAGTTAAATAATTAAAAAAACAGTGTAGGGACCCCCCTATTATTTATGAGTGTAGAAGTATTAGGACTACACTTTATTCACAATATTTGAATGAAGTATTGCAGTTGGTGCCTTGAAGGGTGTATAAATGACCCAGCTTGTAATTTTGGGCAGGCTTCACACTGTGTGCAGATATTTTGAGTGTGAGAGTACCACAGCTACACTTTTTTCACAATATTTGAATGAAATACTATCTACAGTTGGTGCCTTGAAGGGTGTATGGATGACCCTGCTTGTAATTTTTGGCAGGCTTTGCACTGTCTGCAGAACTTTTATGAGTGTGGGGGTACCACGACTACACTTTGTTCACAATATTTGAAAGAGGTACTACAAATGGTGCCTTCAAGGGTGTATGGATTACCCTGCTTCTAAATTTTGACAGCCTTTATACTTAGTGAATAGCCTTTATGAGTCTAGGGGTTCCACTGCATGACAATTTGAACAGAATGTGTATGAGGCCGTCCTTTATATCTAATAAAAGGTGTGTCTAAGTCTCTCTCCCGTCAAAGTTTTGGCAGGTCTTGCTTCCTTCACAAATTACACAGAACTTTCCAATTTTTTAATGAAGATTTCAAATTTTGGTTTACTTAAATTATTTTTTTTTGTTAAATCATGCTTAAATTTTGCTTTTTATAAAAGTCATTATATAGGAAAGAATGTTTATTAACATTTTTTACCTGTAAACTCTATTTATTAGTCCTTAAAGTGGAGTAAAAGTGTGACACCATTATTCTCAGCAGCGATCTGGGAGTCAGAGATACTTCAAGAGGTCTTTCTCATGCTGTTGTTACATTCAGCCCTTTTTCCATCCATTTCAACATTTTTAACTGCCCCATAGACCTCCTTGTAGGGTCTGCGGGAAAAATTCTTGGATTTTTCCTTTGACTCTCATTAAACTTGTTACACGAAATGAGCATCTGAGCTTTAGGAATTGCCCGTTTAAGCAACAAGCATCCAAACATTTAGTATTCCCTCATCTCGAATCATCAACTGTTCCAGTTATAGGGGTCCATTTCTGACACTTCAACCATTCAACTATTGGGCCTTGAAATGCTTTGAATTACCCCTACTCATAGTGGCTTCTCCAGGTGTATATGGTGCAGCATCTGATGATGTATTTTTTCACAGTTAGAAGCTCTGATAGTAGCAGAGTTCGGGCACTGCACTCACCTCTCCCGCACATTCTATAACCATGGATCCAGAACATCTTCAAAGAATGGCATTGCAAGAAGCTGTAATAAGTAACTGCAGTGCTGCCCCCTGATGTTGTTCTGCTCCAGGAGGGGCAATAGACACTGCGGGGGAGTGAGTGCAGCCCCAGCCTTCTGTGAAGTCCTGTTTGATTCTCTTCTCAAACTAAACTTTACAGCTAGATATGAAAAAGTATACTTTATTTTATAATAAAGATAGTTACAAAAGTGGTTAGTGTTTAAAGATAGACATTTAAAAGGGACATTTTAAGTACTGGACAACCCCATTAAGTGTGATTGTGGCGGAGAAAGTATACTCAATAAATCACTGACTTAAGATGATTTTGTTATTGCCAGAAGCTACATAATTCACCTCTGTCTGAGATTAGCGATGTGACTTATATTCCATTACGCAATACACTTCCTCCTCACTAATATTCTGACAAAGTAGTCGAATTGTGACCTATGTTTCGCATTATTACTGCCAGCGCCCACATTTTTTCCCATAGTATGGGTGTTTTTCTATCTCTCACATGATCATGTCCTGTGCCAGTGCCAGTCTTTGCTTTAACATACTGTTTATCATTTAAATCCTTTGCAAAAATATGTTTGCACACCTAATTAATTGTGGAAAATTATGTAATCAACCACATAAGTACAGTAGGTTTCACTTGATGGTCAAAAATGGTAATTCAACATCAACCTGCCTGTAATATTGGAGCAGCATTTATGTGTCTCCAATTTTTGTACTCAAATTTTTGATTAAAACAAATTACTTTTCTGTTCCATACATAGCACATGTAATAACATACCAGGAAATAGAAACATAGCCTTAAAATCCAGCAACAGCCCACAGTGTAGTTATGTCATTTAGGAATGCCAAATTGAAATATTCAAACAGGTTTGCAAAAAGTAAGACATGTCTATAACTTTTTAAAATTTATATTTTTGCTTTTACAACATTTTTATCCCCCTGACCAAAAAACTAAACCAGAATGTTAAATTGTTTGTTAGGTTAGATGCATGGTAATTTGCATAAACAGGAAGCAGCATTTTTGCAGTCTGTACAGTTGTTAAATTCTGCTACTAAAACAACTGTAAAACCTTAAAGGCATTGCCAAACAAACAAAGTACATTTTAATCAATAGATCTTGGAATAACATTAAATTCCACAATTGGATTTGTTATATTTTTATTCCTGTGCTGAAATAAAAATATATAAACTTGCCCCCACTTTCTGTGAGGTAAACATGTTTCTGCCTGGTAAACAATGTTTTATCTAACAGAAAAATGTTTTATCTCACAGAACATAGAAGGGGCATATTTTTAAGGTTATCTTAACACAGGAACATTTTTTAACACATCCATTTGTGGAACATATCATTCCAAAATTTATCTATTAAAATTTACTTTGTGGGACAATAATTGTTATAAATAGTTAAACTACAGTTGTTTTGGACAATATCAGAAACCTTGAACTCTGCACATTTCATGAGTGTTATATATTCACTTTTTGCAGGAGCAGGTGGCTGGTCTCCTCATATATCTAATAAGTACCAATGGCTTCAAATTGACTTAGGAGAAAGGACTGAAATTACTCGAATTGCCACACAAGGCAAATATGGAAGTTCTGACTGGGTAACAAGCTATCTACTATTGTACAGCGACACTGGGAGGAACTGGAAGCAGTTTCAGCAAGAGGAAGGCATTTGGGTAAGATTTCTTAACAATAAAATGAGTAATTACATCCAATATTTTCAAAGTCATATTAGCTTAAATTGCATTACAATATCATGATCTAATATTCTTCATGCTTTCCTTTAAAAGAGCAGACAAAATTAATAGATCAGCTATTTTTGAATTATATATGTGTAAAATAGATCAGTGGATCTTTTGAAGTTTTAATTTGCCAGCTTCATCTAATTTTCTGTGCAAATTCAATTCACATAAATAAAAAGCATATAATTGCCTACAACATATTTCGTATAACACTGCGAATTTCTCGTGGAATCTCTTTCAGTACAATCTTTATGCTGATGACACACAACTATACACGTCATACCCGACCTTACCCCCGCTGTACTACAGAACGCCACCGTCTGTCCACAGTCTCCAACATCATGTCCGCTCTCTATCTGAAACTCAACCTCTCCAAAACTGAACTTCTTCTGCTCCCGCCATCTACTAACCTCCTTAAATTTGACATTTACCTCTCCGTGGGCGGCACCATAATAACACCCCGGCAGCAGGCTCGCTGTCTGGGTGTTATGTTTGACACCAATCTCTCCTTTCCCTCCCATATACAATCTCTTGCCCGCTCTTGCCGCCTACACCTAAAGAACATCTCTAGAATCTGCCCATTTCTCACCATGGAAACAACAAAAACCCTCACTGTAGCATTGATCCACTCCCGCCTGGACTACTCCAGTCCATACTGAATGCAGCAGCCAGGGTCATCCATCTGGCTAATCGGTACTCGGATGCGTCCGCTCTTCACCAGTCCTTACATTGGCTGCTCATTCATTATAGTATCCAATTCAAAGTACTTGTTCTCACCCACAAAGCTCTCCACAGTGCAGCACCCCCCTACATCTCCTCCCTCATTTCAATCTATCGGCCTAACCGACTGCTGCGCTCTGCAAACGACTTTCGACTAACCTCTGCACTAATTCGTACCTCCCACTCCCGACTCCAAGACTTCTCCCGCGCTGCGCCAATCCTCTGGAATGTTCTACACCAAGAAATTTGGACTATCCACAATTTGCATGGTTTCAGGCGCTCCCTCAAAACACATTTGTTCAGAGCGGCCTATCACCTTCACTAATCAAAGTCATTCTATGTGTAAGTGTGTGTGTGTAGCCCAATCACTATCTCCATCCATCCCTCACTCCCTCAAGATGGCTGGACCATCATTGTAAATGCACCATTGTATATACACACCTGTACTTTGTATCTCCCCCACCTCATTGTAGATTGTAAGCTCTCACGAGCAGGGTCATCTCATCTTATTTTGCTTTAATTATTGTATTGTTAACATTGCTACTTTGTTATGACTTGTGTTTTGAAACTGTTAAACTGTAAACCACTGCGGAATATGTTGGCGCTATATAAAAAAAGATTATTATTATTATAACAGATTGGAGCAAGTAATGGTAGTCCCGGCAGTACTACGGTATTGAATAAATAGTGACTAAAGAGTAGATGGCTAGTTAAGAGTGGTCCATTGGCACTGTAGCCAGCAACACACTTATTAGTTATGCTTAATTTAATCATTGACTTCAGCTGTCAGTGAACAGGAACTTTGTTTCTGTGTAGATCACAGAGAAGTTTCCCGGTCTGTGATGTGGGCGGTAGGCGTTCACATGACAAAGGCTTTGCTGAAGACATCACTGAGTTTTCCTTTGCAACAAGTCCATTTGGACTCCCCTTTGGAAGTTGTAAAAAATTGTTCCTCTTTATTTTTATTGCAACAAATCGAAGGTATTGTTTTCCAATACTCATCACTGTCATTCATGTTATTAATATGTCTGTCCTTCCCAACTGAGGGCTTGTCATTTCATTGCCTTCATCCTGCAGCAATGGTTGGCTATCATGACCAGCAACAACATCATTTTAACTCTGACTGCCTGCCACATCCCCTGCCTGTGCCAAGTATATGCCCATATCCACATACATCAGCTGATAATCATCCTCCTCTTCCTCATTCTCTTTTTCATTCTCCTCCTCCAAATCTTGCAGCTTGCGACATGGGCTTTGAGGGTCCCCAACCCACGAAGGGCAGCACTGTTTGCATCAAAACTGGTGCCCTTATTCCATCCCATTTTGCATGCTGGTGAGTGTTTTTTTCCAGGGTAAATATTAGCAAGACCACATCGTTGATTCCACATGTGTCCCTACTGGACAATTTTGTTGCCTTGTGAAATATTTATATAAATATACACAGTGGGTATGGAAAGTATTCAGACCCCCTTTAAATTTTTCAATCTTTGTTTCATTGTAGACATTTGGTAAATTCAAAAAAGTTATTTTTTCCTTGTTAACCCCTTCATGACCCAGCCTATTTTGACCTTAAA
>VIAB01002884.1:33025-49068 GCA_009801035.1 Oophaga pumilio | reverse complement strand
ATGGACGGGATAGTACGTCAGATGTCAGGGAGGGGTTAAACTACCTTGGAGTTGAAGTAATGGGAAAGTTTTCAAAACCTGGTGAATTTTAAAAGATTCAATTATTTCTAGCTCTTGTGAATCAAAATTTGTAGTGATCCAATCCATTTTTTGGACTTTAAGGGCAGAGAAGGGGGAACAATTAAAGTCTTGTGCTCACCTGTCATCATTAAGGGGTCACGTAGGATGTAGCACACATTATTGCACCTCAAGTGACCTTGTTTATCCTAGTCTGTGGTTTTGCTCACAGAAAGATCATAATCAGAACAAAAAAGAATAGCGGCAGTGTTCACAGGAGAGGTCTAGGGAAGCACAAGAAGAGGTGGATGCAAGAGTTTACTACTTTTTTGTAACGTATTCTTCTCAGATTTCATTCTCACTGAATTTATTACATGCAAAGTGAATCTCCCCACTGAATTAAGCACATTTGCCTGAATCAAATATTCAGAGATTTCCTCAACTCTAAGGCCGGGATCACACATGCGACGAAAACGGCCGTTGCTCGCATGTGAAATCCCAGCTCTGGTGCCGGCACTTGGGAGTGGAGCGAGTGGCTGCATAGAAATACATGCAGCCGCGCACTCCACTCCTGAGTGCCAGCGCCAGAGCTGGGATTTCACATGCGAGCAACGGCCGATTTACTCTCATGTGTGATACCGGCCTAATGTTTACACTTACTTTTAGCAGACATAAATTTGCTCTGCTTTTTGCAATGTGAAGAGTATGTTTGCACAAAGTCTTTTTCAGGTGAAAAATGCATGAAAAACCTATTAAAAAACACTCACAATAATGAACATCTTGCTGTGCATATTTTCTTGCTTTTGAATGTCTTTTAACTGCTTCAGGTTTCTAAAATCGATATGCGGTTGAAAGAAGTGACCTAACCAGTTTCTTAGCATTTTCCGAAAGATAATTTGCATTTTACAAAACAAGTCAATGGGAAAGCTTAAAAGATGTCTGGACATCTTTTGGAGTGTTTTGCCATTGTCTGCTTAAAAACAATAGCGGTTTCATCAATTCAATGAAGTGAAAAAAATCAACCAGAAAATTACAGTTGAAAAAAGTCACAAAGACCAAGGAAAACATATCCAAAAAACAATGAAAGTTGTCAGAAAAACACTAAAAAACTATACAAAAGATGTTTCAAGAAAAAAAACACCAAGTTTCTGACGTGCCTTATATTTCAAAACCTCTAATGGGTTCATCTGAGTTTAAAAGATATTGTGTGATGCTCAGAGGGTGAAATGTTTAACAAATTGTACTGTGGTTGAATCCTGTTATAATGTGCACCTAAAATTAATGCATTTTTGGACCATTTGGACTTTATTTTTACCATAAGTGATGACAGCAGTGAGGGTATGTGCACACGGTCAGTAAATGCTGCGGGTTGGATGCTGTGTCCAACCCACAGTGTCCAGATTTTTACAGTATAGCGGATGGGATTTCAAGAAATCCCATGCCCACTATGATTGCACAGACGCCCACGGCTTCCCCGCGGAAACGGACATGTGGCGCGTCTTTCCAGACTGCAGCGTGTCTATTTATCTCGCAGAGACGCGAGCCTCCGCAAGATAAATCTCACCCATACAATGTATTGGACGCGGTGAATTTGCGCGGTTCAATGAACGCATGCAAATTCACCTGCGTTCAATAACAGGCAGCACTTTGGACTCAGCGGACATGTGCTGCGTCCAATGCTGTGCCAATTACTGAAAGTTTGCACATACTCTAAATGCTTCAAATTATAGAGCATAAATGGTGTGCACCGAGATTTGTGACTATTTAATGACACAAACAGGCAAAAAAATCAAATACAAGAATATATAAAAATTTATAAAAATGCAACTTTATTTTCTAATTATTTATTCAGATCGAGTTTTTAATGCTTTTATCACTGTAATTTTATTAGTATATTTTTTGGCAGGGGGAATTAGAAGATCCATTAGTTGCAGTAGTTTCAGTAAATCTACCTAATGCATAGCCCAAATGCTTATCTGGAATGTTGCAATTTTCCGAAGTTTCATTGCATTAGTTGACAAAAGAGGCATTCTACAGTAATGACAAAAAAACACGATTATAATTTTAGTGGTTATGCAGTTTTCATGCTGACGTATTCATCTATTTCTACGCAGACTTAATACTTTTACTTCAGGCCAAATAGCCTAGCATTAAGAAGAAATTGACAAACGGAGATGTCTGAGTGATCATTCAAATTAAAGTAATTAACAATTCTGATCTTACAAAATAGCCATAAACAAAGCCACCCACATATCATTTAGTGGCATATTATCATAGAATAGCAATCAGAGCAGAAACCACATACAAATGTCTTTTAGAAATTATGTTCTACATGAATAAATTAATAACTCAAATTGAGTCACCAGAAATGATTTGCTGAAGATTTTCTGCTACTTATCCAACCTCTACATATTATTTCTCAGCAAGAAATTATCTTCCATCTGGAAATATAATTATATATTAAGGCACTCGCTCTATCAATATCTGAAAAAAGTGTCTAGAAAACACTGAAAAAGCTTTTTACGTTAGACAGAGACAATTCTCAAATTCCAGACTAATGACTCCCTGTGATGGACCTCATCTGATGATAATTGGAAATAAATATCCCCTTGTGAAGCTGTCAATGAGGATCCAAATAAATATCCAAAGGGAATCATCTTACATACACTGCCTATTTTATTTAGGTATCCAAATTCTGTACATGTAAAGAGAAATGTGCTGGAGCCACTGGTCTATGCTGTATATCACAGCTCAACTGTCCAGTCAAGAAAAACATCATTGCCCTTAAACCTGAAATCTTCCTCTAAACCATGTCATTTTTTTCAGCTCTCATTTTTTTTAAACTTGTTTTTGGAAGGGTGCAAAATAAACATGTTTTAATAGTAAATTTATCTTACTAAGGCAAAGGTCACACCAGCATATATTCTCTCATTCGAGAAAATTGGGCCGTTTATGCTAATCACACTCTGATCAGAGTTTGATCAGAGTGTGAGCACAGTGTGATCTGATTTTTTCAGATGAGGAGAAGATGGGAAAAAATCTCAAGCCTGTCATTCTGTGAAAATTGGACTGCACTCATATGTCATGGGAATGTGGTCAGATGTTTGCACGCACTCATTGTCAAGTGCAATTCAAATATCGGATGCAAATCGAGCATGCTGCAATTTTTTTTCCTTTAACCAGCTATGCCTTAGGAAAAAATCTGACATGTGTCCATCATCAGCTGATGTCACTACATTGGGCCCACTGTGCTGAGATGTGCAGGTGCTGAGAGCTGTCACTGCAGAGACCAAAGCAGCAAAAGAATGAGGAAGATATGTGAGTATTGTATTTTTTTAATGAAGAATGTGTTATACTGTATGGAGGCCTATGGGGAGTGCATTATAGTATATGGAGGCCTATGGGGAGTGCTTTACACTATATAGAGGCCCATGGGGAGTGCATTAAACTTTATGGAGACCTATGATGCATTATACTATATAGAGAACTATGTGCTATGCATTTTACTATATGGAGGATAGGGAGTGCATTATACTTTATGGAGGCCTGTGGGGTGTGCATTATACTGCATGGAGGACTATAGGCTGTGCATTATACTATATGGAGGCCTATGGGGAATGCATTATATTGTATGGAGGACTAGGGTGAGTGCCTTATACTGTATGGAGGCCTATGGGGAGAACGCTATACTCTATGGAGGACTATAGGTTGCATTATACTTTATATAGGCTATTTTGGAGGCCATCATACAGTGTGGGTATTACTTTAAAGGGGCCATCATACTGTGAGGGGGGTATCACATAGTGTGGGAGCTAATGTAAGGTCTTTGTGTCGGGACTATTTTACAGTGTTGGGGCCATCAAACAGTTTGTAGGCTACTATCGGGTCAGTATACTGTGTGGATGTTACTATATAGGGTGGGGGTCATTGTACTGCAAATAGGAGAGCATCATACTGTGTAGAGGGAGCTGTACAGGGGAGACTAGGGACATTATTAAATGTAACGTGGGCACTTATTCTTAAAGCAGCACTCAGGTTATTGCAACTGTCAAAGGGGCACACAGAGGGCATGATTACTTTCTAGGGGCAATATGTGGGCACTGTTTTTAGTACACTTATACAGTGTATTAATATATTCTAGAGGTTTGTTTTACTATCTAGAGGGCACACAGCACCACACAGTAGGTGCGGTAATAGGGACACCTACGACAGCAGTGGCTCAGCATTGGGGTAACAGCAGGTTGAAAATAGATGGGTGTTGTGAACGCTCTGGATCTGACTTCAGAGTTTGGGCTCCCTCTGGTGGCTGCTGATAGTAATGAAGCTGCTTTGGCTAACATAGGTTCATCAGCTGGGAGCGATGATTGGCAATCTGGTGTTGATGACTGGAGAGATTTAAGTGAGTAACCCTCCCATGATCCTTGCCAGTGATTTGTTGCTTCCTGTTCTCTTTTGGAAGTGAGCTTGCTTCCTGCTTCTCCTGCAACTTTCAGATAAGTTATTTGCTGTTTATTTATGTGGCATTTGTTTTTGTCTATCTCAGTTTTCTGCCCTTCTGGAGTTTGTACAGCCAGGTTCCCCTGCTGGGGCCAGTGCTGGCCTCTGTCTCTCATTTGCCATTGTTTATGTATTATCAGTTCCCTGTTATATCAGTATCCGCTTATTTGCTACCAGTTACACCTGAGTTCTGATCTAGCGGGGTAGACATTGTGTGGTCTCAGTATTTTTGTATATCAGACTGGTTGGAGTTTTTCTTAGAGGATGAGGATGGTGCTGGAAATGTGATTGGTCATATTTGTATTTGCTGAAATCTCTGCAGTTGGGTATTGGCTGGAAGAAGATGTCATGTCAGTCTGGGCCAGATGGAAAGGGTAGGAAAAGTAAACAACTCAGAAAGAACATAAGCTGTTACTTATGTTCTGCAGTACTGGTATCTTCCTCTATATGGTCACCAGATAGCGGTAATATGGTTTTTGTATAGGAATTTTTTTTTAATAACAGCATGGTCATCTGCCAAAGTTCTCCTACATCCACTATTGGGTGTGTCACCATAGCTGTAATCAGGGTTACCTGGTTAGGGAGACAGACCCACTAAGAAATTTTGCCCCCCCCGAACTAAAACAGTAGCTACGCCTCTGGGCAAAGTGGTGGGCATTATTATGTGGGGCACTAAAAGGAGCACTGTTTTTGTACCAAACAGTAGGTGCAGTTATAGGGGCACCTACAGCAAAAGAGGCTCAACATTTGGGTATCAGCAGGCTGAGGAATTTGTTCAGCTTGGGAATAGATGGAGACGATGCTGGAATTGTGACAAGTCAAGTGTGTCTTTTTTGTAAAGTCATCATGTGGGTCTGAGCAAGATGGAAGAGATGAGAAATGTGAAAAACTCCATCAGAAAAAGCATCAGCTGTATATAACTGCACTGTAATCCCTTATATTCTTATATGTTCTGCAGGACTGGTATCTACTACTATATGGTCACCATATGGTGGTAATATCAGTGTAGGTCTTTGTGTAGAGATTTATTTTCAACAACTGTGCGGTCATCTTCTGAGATTACCTCAAACCCAATAATCAGGTGCGCCACCATAGTTGTAAACAGGGTTACCTGGTTAAGGGCCCACTCAGAAGTTTTGCCCCCCTTCCCGATTTGAACCCCTAGCTGTGCCTCTGCTGTCTGCTGCAAATCTTACTTTAATTATCATGCACAATGCTCTGCCATGAACCACTTTAATCATGAGCGATTTTCTCTTCTTACACTTTCGTTTTTCTCCCCTGTGTGAGGGATCTCACAGGGGAAGGGGGTGTCGACTTTGCTCATCTCAGGGGAGGGGAGAGAAGGACCCAGCAGAGATCGGCTCTCTGGCACCACCACTTGCCCCAGGTCAGTCAGGGAACTGCACCGGGGCAAATATCACTGGAAAAGCTTCCCTTATAGGTATGAGTTATTGAGGTGCTCCCAGTGAGGGGGATATACAGCTCTGGCAAAAATTAAGAGACCACTGCAAAATTTTCAGTTTGTCTGATTTTTCTCTTTATAGGCATATTTTGAGTAAAATGTAAATTGCTTTTTTATTCTATAAATTACTGACAACATGTCTCCGAATTTCCAAGCAATAAATTTTGCATTCATTTTCAGAAAATGAGAAATGATCAAAATAACAAAAAAATGCAGTGCTTGAAGACCTCAAATAATGCTAAGAAAACTGGTTCATAATCATTTAGAAACAACAATACTAATGTTTTAACTCAAGAAGAGTTCAGAAATCAATATTTTATGGAAAAAACATGATTTTTAATCACAGCTTTCATGCATCTTGGCATCCTTTCCACCAACTGCTTTTGGGTGACCTTATGCCACCCCTGGTACAAAAATGTAAGCAGTTCTTTGATTGCTTGTGACTATCCATCTTCCTCTTGATTACATTCCAGAGGTTTTCAATGGGTTTCAGGTCTGGAGTTTGGACTGGTCATGACAGGGATTTAATGTGGTGGTACTTCATTCACACATTGATTGACCTAGCTGTGTGGCATGGCACATTGTCCTGCTGGAAAAACAGTCCTCAGAGTTGTGTAACATTGCCAGAGCAGGAGGAATCAACTGTTTTTCCAGGATAACCTTGTATGCGGCTTGATTGATATGTCCTTTGCAAAGATTAACCTGCCCAATTCCAGCCTTGCTGATGCATCTCCAGATCATCACTGATCCTCCACCAAATTTCACAGTGGGTACAAACACTGTGGCTTGAACACCTCTCCAGGTCTCCGTCTAACCATTAGATGACCAGGTGTTGGGCAATACTGAAAATTAGACTCATCAGAGAAGATTAACTTACTCCAGTCCTCTATGCTGCAATCCTTATGGTCTTTGGCAAACATCAGCCTGTTTCTCCTTTGCCTCTCATTGATGAAAGCCTTTTTTATAGCTTTACATGACTTGAGCCCTGCCTCTAGGAGCCTGTTACAAACTGTTCTTGCCATGTACTTTACACCAGCTGCCATTTGCCATTCCTTTTGTAGGTCACTTGATGTCATCCTGCAATTGCTGAGTGACATTCGAATAAGATGATGGTGATCCCGGTCAGTGGAGAGTAATTTTTGCCCTCTGCCGGTCTGTAGCTTTGTTGTCCCCAATGTCTGCTGCTTGACCTTGTTGTAATGGACTGCCGTCTTAGAAATTTTAAGGATGGAGGCAACATGACACTCACTGTATCCCACCGCTTGTAAAGCCAGAAATGAGCCCTTCTTTTCCCTACTCAAGACTTTTCTTTTCAACTCCTTTGGCATGGTTAAAAGTAATTTTTTCATTCCTATTACTTTTGGGATATTACTAGCACTTGTTTTGTCATCCAGCTTGTCCTATTGCAAGAGGATTGTAAACACCACAGCAGTGTTTTTAATAGTTTCCTTCATTAAGTAAGATTTGGTTTAGGTGATCACCTAATCAAAAGTACATTAAGTAGAACAATATGTACTCTGGTTGGAATTCAACTGACACTGGAATGGAATGGCTGTCAGACATGTAGAGAAGCTGATTTTTATAAAACTGTGCAGTGGTCTCTTCATTTTTTCCAGCTCTGTATATCACCAGTTCAGACTGGGGATATATATATATATAAACCTCCCTGCCGTCACTGTCAGAGTTCCTCACTAACCAGTATGATATGCTCGTTCAAAATAAGCTCCATCCAACAACAGGCTTATATCAGGTCAGAAACCAACCCGGGTAGCGTATAATATACAATGGATCTTGCGGACGTTGAGATTCGTGTATTGAGATAAAAGAGCATCCCAAGATTAATTTTATATTTAATCGCTGAAAAGGCGCACTAGAAATATACAGGCATTAGGGTTGAGCGATACTTTCCGATACCCAAAAGTATCGGAATCGGAATTCCGATACAGCCAATATCGGCCGATACCCGATATTTGCAGTATCGGAATGCTCAACCCTAACAGGCATATATTTACAGAACAATATACAAGTATGCAGTCAGAAGTGTAGTACAAGGGTAGGGTATAGATACGTTGCAATTACCGTGTTATGTAGCATGTGACCACAGGGAGGTGCTGATGGATCACAGGTCCAAATCTTAGTTACACGCTTTTCCTGGCTGCGTCAGGTAATGGATCCTCCTGCCAATAGAAAAACTAAGCTCATAATGAGGAGCTGTCTCTTTTCTCCTAGTCTGCTCCCTCCCACACTCTGTGCCCACCCCTGGGCTTGTGCAGCCTCTCGATTCCCACCTCTGAGAATATGATTTCATGTCCAGAACCGTGGATGGCCCATAACTTTCCGCCTGAGGTTCTGAATGGGTTGGTGGCACTGCCACTGGGTTCCGCTGGATTTTATCTGCGCATAAAGACTAAATATGCCTACTGTATGTAATTCCGGTTAGCTATGCTTTATAACTCAATAACGCAGAGTGCTACAGTTGGCTGCCGGGCATGGGCCTATGGGGAAGGAATGCCGATTCCGATTATGTGCTCGGCTAGTCTCAGAAATATAGCATTGTGTTATTATAGGTCATTTTCCAGATTCAATACGTCAGAGCCTTGCTGTGACTTGTTCAATAGTGTCTCCATGTGCTTGAGTCAGACAAAAGAGTTCAGTTTGGCTGTAGCTGCACACGAGTTCACCCTTGTGTTAAGAGCTTCAAAGAGCTTCTTAGTGGATTTTAATTATTGAAAAACAAGGCATTGCTTTTTATGGCTTTGGGGAATGCATGCCAAGGGACGTGGCTAAGTGGTCTGAAGCAAGTTTTTTTGGACCAAACTTGTCTTGATGGTGAATTCCATCAGAAATCAAAATATAATTTTCCCATATCTCACACTCTAATTCTACGAATCATAATTCTTTTATTTTTTTCCAGACAAAGTTGTATAAAGACTTACTTTTTGTGCAATGAGCTTTATTTTTTTCTTGCACCATTCAATTTTACATATAATGTCCTTGAAAACAGGAAAAAAATTTAAGTGTGGCAAGATTGCAAAAAAAAGTGTTTTGCGTTTTATTTTTGCAGCATTCATTGTGAGGTAAAAATAAATTAGCAATATGATTCTACTGGTCAAAATGATTATGTCAATATCAACCTTTTGAAGTTTTTTTAATCAGTGAAAAAAAAATTCTGAAATTTGTAAAAAAAAAATGTGCCACTTTTAATTTTATGTAGAGATATGAGAGGACACGTCTGACTGCTTAGTGAGCTGATGTTTTTATTGATACCATTTTGGGTAAGAGTCCACATTTTGATAGATTTTATCTCTTTTATAGCATACATGCAGCCATCGAAAAAATACAACTATGATGTTTTGATTTTTTTGCCTTTGTGACTTTTGCATCGTTTTGACGGATAGCACTCATCCCCATGTTATTCTCTGGGGCAATACACCTTTACTATTTTATCCTTGAACAGTCAGTCTGAGGAATAAATCACAGCATGCCAGAGTTTGATCTGATATTTGCATAGTACTCTGTCATGCAAATCAATGAGTGCGTGAAAAACCTCAGACTGCACTCGGTTGATATCTAAGTGCAGTCTGTTTTCCGCCGACTGACAGAGTGAAGAAGATGAAGAAATAGTTTTCTCCGTCTTCTCCTCATCCAAAGTGGATCACAAAATGATCACACTCTGATCAGAGTGTCATTTTTAGATAGACTGCCAGCTTCTTTCAGATGAGAAAATCTACAGCCGTCTGTTCCTGTCCAAAGGAAGAGTGATTTGAATATTTATATTTAATTTTTTCCACTTTATTTTATTGTGTTGATGGACTTAAACCTGCCATTGACTAATCCCTTGGTCTGTATACTACAATGCTATGCCAATGGCATATATACAGGGTTGGCCATTTATATGGATACACCTAAATAAAATGGGAATGGTTGGTGATATCAACTTCCTGTTTGTGGCATATTAGTATATGGGAGTGGGAAAACTTTTCAAGATGGGTGGCGACCATGGTGGCCATTTTGAAGTCAGCCATTTTGGATCCAACTTTATTTTTTTAAATGGGAAGAGGGTCATGTGACGCATCAAATTTATTGAGAATTTCACAAGAAAAACAATGGTGTGTTTGGTTTTAACCTAACTTTATTCTTTCATGAGTTATTTACAAGTTTATGACAACTTATAAAATGTGTTCAAAGTGCTGCCCATTGTGTTGGATTGTCAATGCAACCCTCTTCTCCCATTCTTGACACACTGATTGCAACTCTCCAAAAGAAATGCTAGCACAGGATTGCAGAATCCGTTGTTTCAGATCCTGCACAGCTCGTATCTGAAGGCAATTGTTTATGCTGTGAAGATATGAGATGTGCAGCATCTGAAACAACGGATAATGGAAGCCTGTGCTATCATTTCTACTGCAGTGTTTCTATCAGTGTGTCAAGAGTGGGAGAAGAGGGTTGCATTGACAATCCAACACAACGGGCAGCACTTTGAACACATTTAATAAGTGGTCACAAACTTGTAAATAACTCATGAAAGAATAAAGTTACGTCAAAACCAAGCACACCATTGTTTTTCTTGTGAAATTGTCAATAAGTTTGATGCGTCACATGACCTTCTTCCCATTGGAAAAAATAAAGTTGGATCCAAAATGGCCGACTTCAAAATTGCCGCCAAGGTCACCACCCATCTTGAAAAGTTTTCCCCTCCCATATACTAATGTGCCACAAACAGGAAGTTGATATCACCAACCATTCCCATTTTATTTAGGTGTATCCATATAAATGGCCAACCCTGTAGAGAAAACGATGTCTCTTATCATGGAGCCTTACTACAAAATACGAACAAGCTATAATCATAGTATGATGAAGTTTCTTTCTTCCTTTAACACAATCTGTTTCTTGTTTAGCTAAGAATCTAGAGAAATCTAATTTGGTTGCTTTTAATGAGTATCTTTAAAAACAAAGAAAGTTCAACAATAATTCTTAGGTCACTTGCTTGATTTAATATAAGAGTGTTGTTAAATGTTCTAGTAAATAGGTGCATTTTGCAGTGAATAAATACAGATTCCACTTTTTTTTAGAAAGGCTAAATTGTTTTTAATCTATATGCAAATTCTATTTTAGCATAGTCTGCTTCCCATTTTAAGATGATTTAGATAATGCTTTCAAGTGTCTCACAGAACAAAAAGACGATACTTAGAAAATGTACCAAAAAAGCAAAGATAATACAATATATACTCTATTTTACCTATCAGTTAAACCACCATAAACTTCAACATGACCTGCAATGCTAGAAGAGACTTTCTAGCTTGAAAGAATTGTTTTTATACTCATAGTGGATTGAAAAGTTGAATACCACTTTAATGATATGTAAAAATATATTAATCTCTTAAATATACCACTGTTACATTGGTCACCTGAGTATACCGCCTTTTCCTATTGTCATTGTAATGTGATGATGTGTCATCCACCACCGCATAAACATGGCATATAATAATTAATTGATGCCATGACAATAATTGATGGTGCGGACACATATAAGAGCATTTTTAACCTCTATAAATCACTTTTATTTGCTGTTAAAGCCCTGTCATCAGATTTTTGCTAACCCACCTGAAAGCAAAATATTGTAGGGACAAATACCCTGATTCCAATGATGTATCACATACTCGGCTGCTTACTGCAGTTTTGATAAAATCCCTGTTTTATCGACTGCAGATCTACCAGTTGTCCTAAATGCTGAACTCTGTATAACCCCACCCACACCAGTTATTGACTGCTTTCTTTGTACACCGTGCATAGGTAGAAAGCAGCCAATCAGTGATGGGGTGAGTTATACAGAGCTCATAAATATGTGGAACTAGATTGCAGTAAGTTAACCAGTGATAATGTACTGCGGAAAATACAGAAATTTTATCAAAACAACAGCAAGCAGCCCAATAAGTGACATATTGCTGGAATCTTGGTCTCTGCCCTTACATTATGCTACTCTCAGATTAGGTCAGAACAACTTTGTGACAGAATCTGTTGTCAATTTTCAACTCTTCCCTTAACTTTTCTTAAAGCATGATATATAACACAAAAAACTAAAGATAGTAATATTAACATTAGCATTTGTTTCAATACTGCTATTGTATTTTTAGATTTTCTTGTATAAATATTCTAAATAGAGAAGGCAACTGAGGCATAAAATATCTCATTTTATGGAAGTTTTTTTAAACAGTTGCTTTGGATCCAGTTCCATTTTTAGGATCCAGAGTAAGAAGAGGACTGACTCAGCGCTTGAAACTGGAGAAGATGTCAATCAGTAAGTATTGCACTGTGTAACATGTATTTAGACAGGTTTAACAAATAAAAAAAGATCTTGGGAGAACTTCTTTATGTTCAAAATACAAATAATGTACTCTTGTATATTTTCTCAGATATGTATTTTCTGGCACCCCTGTTTTTCTAATATTTGTTTATAATATTGTCCAATTTTGTCATTTTAGGAATTTATAGGAAATACAAATGCTGACAGCGTTGTTTACTACAAGCTTCAGAACCACATACGAGCAAGATACCTACGTTTCAACCCATTGGATTGGAATGTAAATGGCAGGATTGGAATGAGAGTAGAAGTGTATGGCTGTGCATACAGTAAGCAATGTTTTTTAATCTTTTTAGACATATTTACTAAGCAAATATAGATTTGAAAATCACTGACTTTAAATATGATCCATTTTCCTCATTGATAATAATAGAAATCTGTGGGTCAAATTTTGTTGTCATATTTCTGCTTGTAAAAATTTAAAATCTGGGGATAAAACAATTTTTTTGTGGTAAAAGTGTAATTATTTTTTCTTCACAGCTCAATGGTATAAAATTCCGTAACACACCTGTGGTGTCAATATGATCACTGCAACCCTTGATTAATTCATCAAGTTTCCTATTTTGCACAATGTACTTATGAGGAGTTCTGCTGATTTGGCATGTTAAGGGCACTCGAAATCCATAATAGTAAAATGTGCACTACAGTCATGGCCAAAAGTTTTGAGAATAACACAAATATTAATTTTTACAAAGTCTACTGCTTCACTTTTTCTAATGGCAATTTGCATATACTCCAGAATGTTATAAAGAGTGATCAGCTTAACAGCAATTACTTGTAAAGTCAATATTTGGCTAGAAAATGAACTTTATCCCCCAAAACACATTTCAACATCATTGCAGCCCTGCCTTAAAAGGACCAGCTAACCTCTTTTCAGTGATTGCTCCATTAACACAGGTGTGGGTGTTGATGAGGACATGGCTGGAGATCAATCTGTCATGATTAAGAATGACACCACTGGACACTTTAAAAGGAGGCTGGTGCTTGGCATCATTGTTTCTCTTCTGTTAACCATGGTTATCTCTAAAGAAACACGTGCAGTCATCATTGCAATGCGCAAAAATGGCCTAACAGGGAAGAGTATCGCAGCTAGAAAGATTGCACCTCAGTCAACAATCTATCGCATCATCAAGAACTTCAAGGAGAGAGGTTCCATTGTTGCCAAAAAGGCTCCAGGGCGCCCAAGAAAGACCAGCAAGCGCCAGGACCGTCTCTTAAAAGTTTTTCAGCTGCGGGATCGGGCTACCAGCAGTGCAGAGCTTGCTCAGGAATGGCAGCAGGCAGGTGTGAGTGCATCTGCACGCACTGTGAGGCGGAGACTCTTGGAGCAAGGCCTGGTCTCAAGGAGGGCAGCAAAGAAGCCACTTCTCTCCAGAAAAAACATCATGGACAGACTGATATTCTGCAAAAGGTACAGGCAGTGGACTGCTGAGGACTGGGGTAAAGTTATTTTCTCTGATGAATCCCCTTTTCGATTGTTTGGGACATCAGGAAAACGCCTCATTCGGAGAAGACAAGGTGAGCGCTACCACCAGTCTTGTCTCATGCCAACTGTTAAGCATCCTGAAACCATTCATGTGTGGGGTTGCTTCTCAGCCAAGGGAATCGGCTCTCTTACAGTCTTGCCTAAAAACACAGCCATGAATAAAGAATGGTACCAGAATGTCCTCCAAGAGCAACTTCTCCCAACCCTCCAAGAGCAGTTTGGCAATCAACAATGCCTTTTCCAGCATGATGGAGCACCTTGCCATAAAGCAAAGGTGATAACTAAATGGCTCAGGGAACAAAACATAGAGATTTTGGGTCCATGGCCTGGAAACTCCCCAGATCTTAATCCCATTGAGAACTTGTGGTCAATCATCAAGAGACTGGTGGACAAACAAAAACCTAAAAATTCTGACAAAATGAAAGCATTGATTGTGCAAGAATGGACTGCTATCAGTCAGGATTTGGTCCAAAAGTTGATTGAGAGCATGCCAGGGAGAATTGCAGAGGTCCGGAAGAAGAAGGGTCAACACTGCAAATATTGACTTGCTGCATTAAATCATTCTAACTGTCAATATAAGCTTTTGTTACACATATGTTTGCAATTATATTTCTGTCTGTGATAAAAACATCTGTCAAACACACACATAAAAACCAGAGGGCAGCAGATCATGTGAAAATATAATATGTGTGTCATTCTCAAAACTTTTGGCCATGACTGTACAATATTGCGCTCCTTCCCTTCTGAGCTTTGCATTGTGCCTGAAAAGTGTTTCCAATTTACATGTACGGTATTGGTGCACTCAGGAGAAATTTTTCCAACAAATTACAAGCATGGTCATCCATACAGCCTTCAAGGCACCAACTGTAGTACCTCATTCAAATATATAGAAAATGTATTTGCAGTACTGCTACACTCATAAAGTTTCTGTACAGTGTGCAAAGCCTTTCAAAAATTGCAAGCAAGATCATCCATAAACCCTTCAAGGCACCAGCTGGCATGCCTCATAACAAAAATTAAGAATGTGTAGTTGTGGCACTTCTACACTTATAAAGGCTTTGCAAACTGTCCAAAGCCAGGAAAAAACTAAGTAGGGTCATCCATAGACCCTTGAAGGCAACAACTGGCAGGCCTCATTCAAATATTGAACATTAAAAACACTTTATGTGCTACTGTCATCTGGTGGTGTGGAAAAGTCTGCCAAATCCAAGATTTGTTCATTTATATCAGAGTGAGCCTGTCAGCACTTTCTATTGACAGGCGAAAGTGCCTGTCTGTTTTGACCCTCCCGGTGGCACTAAAACCATGCTCAGACAAGACGCTAGTGGCAGGGGACCACAACACCTACAAGTCATAGAGTGACAGCTCATGCCAGGTGTCCAACTTTGAGACAAAATAGCTTTAAGGTCACAGAGGAATTATGGAGTACACTGATTTTGTCAGCCAGGTATTGCTTGATCATCTTTAAAAACTTTTCGCTTCCTGTCAAAAACGACCAGTCATCAGGGCCTGGACGCTGTGGGAGTTCATAATATTGGCTCAGGCCTTTGAGAGTGTACCACTGCCTCCGCTTTATTGGGTGTGTCTCTCCCTCTCCTTTCATCCTTTGTTGGCAAGGAATCTTTCCCCCTACCACTAACGTTGTCTGATGGTAATTTTTTAGCATATTTTCTACAATGGCCTTTTGATATAGCACCATTTTAGTAGACCTTTCCTCCTCAGGAAGGAGAGATGCAAGGTTCTCCTTGTAGTGTGGGTCTAGCAGGGTGAACACCTAGAATTTTTTTTTAGGCCAAGATGTACATAAAGTCGGCCATATATGCAAAGGTCTTTACAGCCAACACTTCCCTGTCTCCACCATGATCACTAGTCTTCATATCCTCCTCCTCCTCCATCTCTTCCTTCCCATTCCCCTCCTCAGCCCATCAATATAGGAGAAATGAGGCAAATCTTGTATGGAGATTCGTGTTCAGATTCGCAAAATTCTGCCAAAATTCAGTAAATGATCAAGTTTCCACTAAGGCTGTGTGCACACGGCATCTCTGATCGGTGGTAACGCTACCGCCAGTAAGATTATTACCATTGGGAAGAGCGCTTTGGGGTCACACTGTCAGATGTCAGTGTGACCCCAAAGCTTTGACTGTTGTGAATGTTTTGGAAATGAATTCTGAGCAGAAGCT
>VIAB01002884.1:13372-29831 GCA_009801035.1 Oophaga pumilio | reverse complement strand
GAAAGAGCATGTGCTCCAGTGGATGGCAAGCATTGCATCAAGTGACCTCACCTCCTCTTGCTTCACCTTAATATCACACACAGTACAATCCTCAGAGTTCGCACCCCAATCACCCTTGTTTTCCCCGCATCACAAATTTCCAAACACTCAACTGACTGTCGCTAACCACAGAAGGGCCGTTCTGCAGAGCTGTTCACATATTCTATTCTATGGGAATCAGAGGTCTGCTTCAAAGATTCATAGAATCCAGAGGATGAAATCATCTGCACCGATGCCAAAATTCTTTACATGTTAGATTTGGGGCCAGATGAAGTAGTATCCATGCAGAATCCAGAACCTCATCAACAGATGTTAACCCCTGTGGAAGGAGGTAATCCTGATGAGACTCAGATGCCAAAGGTGTTCGCAAACTATACTGTGGTGTAAGACAGGAAGAGGAAGACTTTGAACCTCAGCTTGAGGATTGTGAGAACAGAGGATGATGATGAGGTTGTAGATCCCACTTGGTGTGAACCCAGATGTATGCAGCTGAGTAGCTTAGCAGTGGAGGTAGAGGAGGAAGACGAGGAGGAAGACGAGAAGGTTTCATTGCGGCTTCCCGCAGACACAAAGTAATGCAATGACAACAAGTACTGCATTGTCACGCTGTCTAATGATATGTATACAATGTCAGTAAACTATTCTTACAGGAACAACACTCTATACAACAT
This sequence comes from Oophaga pumilio, assembly GCA_009801035.1. NCBI lineage: Eukaryota > Metazoa > Chordata > Amphibia > Anura > Dendrobatidae > Oophaga > Oophaga pumilio. The sequence goes on along the minus strand of VIAB01002884.1, from coordinate 29,121 downwards.
CTAGTATAGCAACATCAGCATGTAAGTATAGAATAGATTTACCTGACACGATATCTGCAGAACTTAGGGTTAATCTTGAGAACTTGATGAGCTGACACGATATCTGATGAACTCAGGGTTAATCTTGAGGACTTGATGAGCTGAAACAGGAAAGAGGTGGACCGGGGTCTAACCTGACCCTAAACTGGGGTCCTAACTAATCCCTCACCTTGGAGGTACTGATAATGGTTCAGAGGTCCAAGTCTCCAACCTAACCCTGTCTCCTATCAGACCCTGAACCCTGTAATCAGTCCTAAGAAGGATCCTGATTACCACCAAAGGGATATGGGCTGATCTCAGCTAAATACACAGATTAGACATATAAGACAGACAGGATAACACTCACTTGCATACACACTCAAACACCGAAGGAACATAAACAGTCTGGGAAATAAACTCTAAGCAAGTTGAGCTTAAAACAACTAAGGAGCTCTTAACTTAAGTCTATACAGATTCATTCCTATCTGTGGTCTGCATGAAGGATTTCACTGGCAACTCCCAAAGCAGACAACCAGAAATTTAAAGGAAACCAATCAACAAATAATCAATTGCAGCCGGGAGAAACTGCACCCAGTCCCTCCCAGCACCGAGCACAGACAGAATTAACTCCCTAACTGCCAAACACAAAGAAACAGCAACTCAGCTGTGAGAAGTCAAAATGTGCAACCGCGACGATCTTCGTGGCAATGCACACATGACATGCATCCTCAGTAACAACTATGGATGTGCCAGCACCTAACACGATTGTGCAGATTAGAGGGGCGGCAAGGGTCGCCTAGCCTGGGCATGTTTGGAGACCACAAAGGATAACCCCACTCACGTTATCTGCCAAATTTGCAAAAAAAGCTCAGTAGAGGCAAAAATTCCATTAATTTGGTAACTACATGCATGGACCTGCACATGCGCGATCAACATGTCTTAGTCTGGAAATATCACTGGCTAAAATGTGAACTAGTGGGCCTCGCCAGTCATTGCCATCAACCACATTTGCTGCTTCTTCCTCCTCCGTCATCGTTCCAAGTGTTCTCACACAGGTCTCTGTCAGCAGTAAATCCAGTTGTTTACCCACTAGAGTCGGGGTGAGTGAGAGCACTTCAGCTGTTATGGAATTGGAGATCACGTTTTTGTTTCACTAGCATAACACATCTTTATCAATCCACCATAACATATATGCTTGCACCTCACTCACAGTCCAGCAGTTTGTCCTGTTCACCCTACTCCACCCTTTCTCAGCACAGCAGCCAGCCCTCGGTCCCACAGTTGTGGTCATGTAAAACAATGCTTCCTCCTACATATGCCAAATCTAAGAGCTTGAACTCCACTATCTCCAATCTGTTGGCCACGGAAATGCTGTATTTTCATCTGTTGGATACAGATGGTTTCAGAAAGTTGATGGCCATCACAGTTCCCCAGTACCAGCTGCACAGTCGCCATTACTTCTCTAAGAAAGCTGTGCCTGCACTACACCAGCATATCGCAGATAAAATCACCCATTCCCTGAAAAAATCTATGTCTGCCAGGGTGCATTTCACCACTAACAACTGGATGAGCAAACATGGGCAGGGGCATTACATCTTGCTGACTGGACACTGGGTGACTCTGGCAGTTCTGGGGGCAGGCGGTAAAGGGGCTGCTGCACAAGTCTTTGAATCCCCAAGGTTTGTAGTACAAACCTCTATATCTAACAGTTTCTCCACTGCTTCTGGTTCCTCCACCTCTAGGGCTTCCACCTGTGCCCTCATCCCTTAATCATATACACGTTCCAACAGTTCAGATAAAATCCTTTCCATCCTGAATGCCCTGTTGCAGAAAGCACAGTCGCTTTGTGCACACTTCCGACGATGGTACCCAGCAGGTAATTGACTTGCATCGCTGCAGAGGTCATTCGGCATACTAGTTAGCCATTTGATTTGCAATGTTCCGACACAGTGGAATTCCACTCTGCACATGTTGCAGCGACTGTGGCAGCAGTGAGAAGCCCTGGTGCAGCATGTTTTCTTGCATAGCCTGGGAAAACGCAGTACAGAGGTGGTGCAAATCAGTCTTGCAGAGTGGGCACAGATGAAAGCTCTGAGCACCATTCTGCAGAATTTTGAAAAAGCTAATCAGATGATTAGTGCTGTCGCTGTCATCATTAGCATCACTATTCCGGTCATCTACATGCTGGAGCACAGTTTTAATAATCTGCGAGGACAATGATCCCCTCTCTGTTGTCCGCGGTTGGAGTGAAGGGACGGAAGAAGCATCCTTGAGTGTTACCAACACACCATAGACTTGGACCTCATGGAATCACCCAACACATGAGCGCTTTCTTGCTGCACCATCTACAACATGATGCCCATATTCTTATGGTTATAAATAGTGCTGACTACTGGTTTGCCACTCTTTTAGATCCACTGTACAAGATTGTAAATTTATCCAGATGCTTCCCTCCCTGGAAAAGGACGCATGCATGCTGGAGTATCGAAACACGCTTGTAGACAATCTTAAATGTGGTTTTCTCCAAGACAGCAGTGAGACACAGTGTGCATCGCAGGTCTAGATTTCCAACCCCAGGAATGTCAAGGTGTCATCGCAAAATCAATAGCAGTAGCAGAAGCTGTGTAAGTAGTATAATCAATTTCTGTGAGTCATTTCACACATTTTTAGACCAGTCCATGTATCAGCAGAACAGAGTACAAGTCTGAAATGTTGTGAACGACTAGAAAGGATGGTGCAGAAGTATCTGAAGCTAAATAACAATGCCATCATGGTGGGTTTAGACCCTTTTAAATTTTGGTCTTCAAAAATGGAAGAGTGGCCTGATCTCGCCAGTCAGGCCTTGGAGGTTTTGTCATGCCCGGCAGTTATCGTTCTCTCAGAACGTGTCTTCAGCGCTGCTGGTGGTGTCCTGATGGACAATCTGGCTGTCCTCTGAAATTTTAGACTGCCTAACTTTCATCAAAATGAACAAGTCATGGATCTCCATTTCCATTTGCACTCCAGTCGCAGACTGGTCAGACTAGGAGATGGTGTCATTTTTTAGTGTGATACATTAATCGTACGTTATTACAGTCTGTGACACCTTTATAGTGGCTTCTGTGGCTACTGCTGCTACTACTGCTGTTGCTTTTCAAAAATTTTTTGAAATGTGGAGACTCGAAGTTTTGTCTCCATCTGGTGGGTTGCCTGTAGTAGATGGTGTTTCAGAGGCCTATCATACTATTTCAACTCTGTGGATATTGATGTCACCTTAGTGGTGTGTGACAATAACTCTTTGAAATGTGGAGACTCTAAGTTGAGTCTTCATCTGGTGGGTTGTCTGTGTAAGTAGGACTCCTAGACAGGCATGTCTGCACTTATTTTCACTCAATTACCTGTGTTACTTTCATTGCAATTTTCTACTAATAGTACTGTATGAAAATTGTTTGTGCCATCTGATTGTGGCTAAAAATAAAAAAAAATGAGGTGTTGCATGAGGTATCAGGTCTCCCACGTAAAAGGGCTTACACTCTCCCTTGACCACCCGGTCCTCATTGAAACTTCAATTCAAAGCTGTAAATGCTGGACCAGACCCTGATACCTCATGCATGGCCCATGGCTGACTGCTGATATGCCATTTGCAAATTTCTACTGTTGGTCAATTGATGCCACTTTTCATGGTGTCTTCCCCTAAATTTAGCTGCTTGGGAAGCTTTTTGTCACCCTTTAAGGTGTGTATACGTTTGGTTTGGCTTCCCAGTGAATTTAATGGGGTTCGGGTGCATTCGTGGAACTGCTCCTCGAACATGTTCGTCAAACGTCAAAACGTTCGGTGAATCGAACCAAAATTTAAAAGGTTTGCTCATCTCTAATATTCATCAGCTGGCACTTGTGCTCAAAGTAAAGAAATAAAGTTAAAATAAAGACATACATATTGAAATAAAATGAAAAAACTCAGTATATGCTCACTTTACACTATTCCCTAAAGCCCATTGTTTTCTGTAAAAAAAAACACAAAAAATATTCTCACCTTAATGCCTAATCCCTGATGCTCATGTCACCTGGAAAAGAGAAAAAATAATAAACCACCATATCCCTCACCTATCCCACATAATCCATACTGTCCCACGACTATTCAGAACACTCGTAGAGTGTAATTTGACTGCTCTACCTGACAGCTGTTGACACACTGGTGAGCTCAGGTGAAAAAGTTCTCTGAAATTAGCTTCAGCAAAGCTTGTTGCTGCTTCACTGAGACAGTACTGCAGAGCTTCCAGTTTCTGACTGATGTGTACGACGTGCCATGAGAGATGGAGGATGAGGAGGAGCAGGAGGGAGTTCAGGAACTAGTGTAGGAGATGCAGGAATCCCTGATAGAAGTAGGGTGAACAATCCTCGGCGTTGGTAGCACATGTGCTGTGCAGCGATGGAACTCGGCCCTGGCCCCCACAATATTCACCCATTGTGTCATCGGGGAAATGTAGCATCTCTGGCCTCTAGCGCTTGTCCACTTGTCGGTCATTAAGTGAAGAATTCCAGTATCTGTGTTAGTAAGGGCATGGGTGATGTAGTGGCGGAAAAGTACAGAGGGACCAACACCTGTAGCAGGTCACTTTTTGTATTTATTTCAAATCAAAGAAATTTCACAGAAACTAAGTTCTATAGTACAAATGACAATAGTCAATTTTTGAACAACCAAATTTGTCCACCTGTTGCAAGCAACTTTTTCTTTTTTATTTCAAACAAACTAAATTCACACAAAGCAGGTTATACAGTATGTATGACAATAGTCAATTTTTGGAAAAAAATATTTTGTGAACTGTACCAGGCTAAGCATTTTTTTTATTTTTATTTTACACCACAATAATTTTTCACAAAGCATGTTAAACTGTATAGATGAGTAATTGAATTCAGGAAAAAAAATTTGAACTTTCCTTAGAGTGTTATATACCAACACTGACTGGGTCACTGGAAATCTATGTGAGAAGAGATGTTTATCATGAAGATTGCTATCTTCTATGATGTGAAAACCTTTCAAGCATGTGAAACCCTTTCAAGTTTCTTTCAAGCATCTTATGTGCTGAGGAGTTAATCTGCTATGACAGGGTTGGGTTTTTTTGTGAGTAGTTCTAAGAGATGGGTGGGATGGCTACTCACAATATCTCCATCTCAAGGGTGTGGTTCTGCACATTAAATGTCCACTCAGTACTCAGTTTTTTCTGTCTGGGTGTCTCCTCCATAGAAGTGCTTATGTGAAACTGGGCTGAACTCTGTACTCTGTTGTTGGACCTTGTTTGGTGAATATGGACTGTGCTATTCATTTGGATTCTTTTCCTATTTTGCAAGAACGGCCATACTTTTATATTAAACCATGTGCTGGTTTATGCCATGTTTTATATAAACCAGCAGAAGAAATGTTCCTGTGTCTACCTCTGTGAATAGCCAAGTGAGTAGCATTACCACAGTTTGTGTTTTGAATATGGGCAACTTTCCAGAAACCCATGTAGCTGCTACACAGCGCTCAGGCAAAATGGTGGAGCTAATTAAGCATCTGATCCTAAGCCAGCAGCAGAAGAATGGCAGATGGAACTCCTGAAAAGGGACGTCTGCAGCAGAGACATCTCTCCTTCCCCAAGTGCAGGTAATGATTCACACATCTGAAAGATGGTAAGACAAGTCATACAAGAGATGACCCCGGGGGATGATGTGGAAGCCTTTCTCACTGTTTTTGAGAGGGTTGCTAATCGGTAGAGACTTCACCAGAGCAGCGTGCGGAGGTGCTGGAGCCATATTTGACAGGTGAACACCAAAAGGCATATCATTGCTTAGCACTGCAGGATGTCAAGGAATACGCCAAGTTAAAAACAGAAATCTTGGTATGACTTGGAGTAACTATGTTGGTTATAGCCCAACTAGTCCACCACTGGGCATATGCATTGACAAACCCCCTCGCTCGCTGATATTTGACTTACTACATCTAGTCTAGAAGTGGTTGCAGCCAGAGTCTTCCATTCCTGCCCTGATGGTCGAGCATGTGGTGATGCACAGATTCATCCACTCCCCTCCCAGACCGGCACAGACCTGGGTTGTCCAGGGCTACCCTCAGAACATGGACTACCTGGTTGGCCTAGTGGAGAGGTATCAGGTTGTCAAGAAATTCCTGGGGAAACAGGATATTATCACTTCCTCATACTGGAATACCCAAAAGGGGGCAAGCTCATCAAGGAGAGGCAAATCCTATAGAGAGGCAAGGCACCCGAAGTGAATATATTATTCAATTAATAATATACAGCTCTGACAAAAATTAAGAGACCACCACATCAAAACCCTGTCATGGCGAGCCCAATCTCCAGACATGAACCCCATTCAAAACCTCTGGAATGTAATCAAGAGGATGAAGGCTAGTCAGAAGAACTGCTTACATTTTTGTGCCAGGAGCAGTGTGAAAGACTGGTGGAAAGCATACCAAGACACATGAAAGCTGTGATTAAAAATCATGGTTATTCCACAAAATATTGATTTATGAACTCTTCCTGAGTTTTAACATTAGTATTGTTGTTTTAAATGATTATGAACTTGTTTTCTTTGCATTATTTGAGGTCTGAAAGCACTGGTTGTTTATTTAATGTTGACCATTTTGACCATTTCTAATTTTTAGAAAAAAAAATACAAAATTTAGTGCTTGGAAATTCGGAGACATGTTGTCAGTAGTTTATAAAATAAAAGAATAATTTACATTTTACTCAAAAATATACCTATAAAGAGAAAAATAAGACAAAATTTTGCAGTGGTCTTTTAATTTTTGCCAGAGCTGTATATGGGTGAAGGGATTAGTGTGACAAGTTCAGTGCCAAAATCATGGAAATCATATCAAAAGGATTAGCACCAAAGAATTATAAATAAAAACTTAAAGCTTTATTGACTAAACATAAAAACATATATAACCACTGGTAGTAGGATGACGACAGTGGTGAGCCAAAAGATTGGAACCACAACTGAGACAGCGAACAAGCAGGCAAAGAAATCAATTTATAACTTGCTCAAAAGTGCAAATGCATTGTGAAAAGCGACTAACATAGAAAAATGTTAAAAAAAACACATACCATAAAGATACGGCCTTCCCAAACCCTGTCTGATAACAAATGCACTTCTAGCAGGATGCAGCAGGCCTCCACTAATAAAGGCAGGGGATGCACAGGTGCAAACTACTGATAAAAACAGCCACTATCACACCTACCAGATTATGTAGAAAAAAACTGCACACTTAAGGGTATGCCACACTAAACAGCGTCGCTAACGAGATCGCTAAAATACGTCACTATTTAGCGATCTCGTTCGTGACTCTAACGTGTGTGGCATGTAGCAACGACGTGGCCCCTGCTGTGATCTCGCTGATCGTTCACTAGAGTTCTGGACCGTATTTAGATCGTTGGCGTCCCGCTGGTGAGCCTATATCTCTGTGTCTGGCACCTTTTGTGAGCGATGTGTGCTGTTTTTTACATCGCAATGACCGTTAAAGTCGTTAATGAGATCGCTAACCGCGTTTGAGTCGTTAACGAGATCGCTAAGTGTGGCAGTACCTTTAAGGCCTCTTTCACACTTCAGTCGTGCGACGTCAGTCAAAATCCGTCAAAATGTGAAAAAAACGGATCCGCCATTTTTTTTTGGCGTATCCGTTTTTTTCCCATTGACTTGCATTAGTGACGGATTTTGACGGATGGTCGTCCGTTTGGTCCGTTTTTGGACGGATCCGCCAAAATATTGGCGTCCGTCACTTCAAAAAAACGGCCAATGCAACGTTTTTTTTGACCGCCAAAATGGCGGACAACGGCGGATCCGCCGCATCCGCCATTTTGTACAATGGCCGCCAATGGGCGGCGGATCCGCCGGCATCCGTTCTTGACGGAATCCGCCTGCGGATCCGTCGCCTCTATGGAAAACCATAGTAAAATGCAGAAAACAGTGTCCGGGGTGTCTCTCTCTCTCTCTCTCTCTCTCTCTCTCTCTCTCTCTCTCTCTCGGTAATCCCTTATATTTATTAATACAATCATTTTTCTATTCTGGGAATTAGTGGGTCACATCTGACCCAATATACACGCTTTGTGTATGTACATGATTTTATAAATTATCTACATTTTAGGTAGTGAAATAAAAGTTAATTTTTAATTTAGTTGCACATATCTTTTTCTTTTTCTTTCATTAATCCATACTATTGCGGTGGTGTACACCCATGTGCAACTCTGTCCCATGAGGATAGTCCTAATATAGATCTACATGTTTTTATATGTTTGTTCAACAAAGCTTTAACGTTTTATTTATGGTGCTTTGGTGCTATTCCTTATAATTATGATTTTCATCACAGAGGGGGTCTAGAGCCACAAATGAGGGGCATTCAAATTCCATTGAGGACCCCCCAAAAAAATGTTGGTGAGGACGTGGTCTGTTGGTGATGTCACAATCCTTGACGCACAGCCGCCCAGTGTCACATGTCCCCTGAACAGATGGACTGCAATATAGGGTGTCGTTCCTATGATGCCTATCCCGCCTGTAGTGTGGACTATCAACCCAGCAAAGGGTTGCAAACACATGCCGTGTCAGTTAATGGCATAATGGTACTTGGACTTTTGGACTCAGAAGTCTGGTGACCCTGATCAGTGCTACTCTTCTCCACCAGTTGATCCCTGATAAATTTGTGGGCATTTGCTCTATATATGGAGACATCAATGACAACTTGTGGCCAGAGTAATCATGGGAATAGACAATGGTACCAAGTCCCATGAGGTTGGATTAGTCAAGGATTTGATCCATCCAGTCAAATTGGGGGGTGATTTTCCCTTACTTTGGGACTTATAGCAAAAGGGGGCTGTATCGAGTGTCCAACGCAAAAGCCAGATCCCTCAGGATGAAACTCAATCAAAATCAAAGCTGGATAAGTTCCCCCTGTGTGTCTTTGCTGGGAGGAGGACTAGTCGTGACCGAGGAGACAACCTCCCTTAGTTGATAGTGACCTGAGAGAACTTTGCAACTGCTCAAATTACAGACCTTATCTTAAAGGGGCATTTGAAAGTGTTACCGCCTGTAACGGGGTTGCTTAAGAGCTGGGGGCAGACACCAGGTTCCCACGCTTTGCACTCAATTAGAAAGTTGTTGTATCGAGTTACTAAACTGAAGGGAAGGGAAATCGCAGCTGTTGGTTCTAGGTCCCTATTGGCGGAGAGTGTTAGACATGGCACATTTGCATGTTTTGGGGGGCATATGGGTGTTGATAAAAATCAGGAGAGGATAATGCGGAGGTTCTATTGGCATGGATGCCAACAGGAGATACTAGATTATTGTAGTGGTGTACATTAACGTTTCTAGCACAACTGTGGGGGGGTGCACAAGTAGGGTCCTAACCCTGTGTCCAATAGAAGATATATAACTCGGCACACCAAGAGATGAAGAAATATCCAATGTGATTTAATGAAAAAAAGTACATACAATAGACGTTTTGATCAAAAATTAGACCTTCATCACAGTACTAAATGTATATACTGTGAGTAGAGATAGTGTTGCTCTCGTTTGGCCACACAGCCCCGTTTGTGGATTATTGGCAGGAGAGATAAGTCAGTATTGGTGAGGCACGGCATAGAAAGAATGGACAAGGTGTCCACCGCTTGTCCCTGGTGCTAGGGACAAGCGGTGGACACCGCGTCCATTCTTTCTACATATACATTTGGTACTGTGATGAAGGTCTAATTTTTGACCGAAACGTCTATCGTATGTACTTATTTTCATTAAATCACATTGAATATTTCTTCATCTCTTGGTGTGCCGAGTTATATATCTTCTACTAAATTATTGTAGGTCCTGCCCCACCTGCCAGGTAATCGCTCCCTCTTCCCACTTCCAAAGTTCACAAGTCCCATTACCTGTTATAGAGGTCCCGTTTGAGAGAATTGTGATGGATCTAGTAGGTCCCCTAGTTAAGTCTGCACGGAGACATCAGTATATCCTTGTAGTTATTGACTATGCGGACCACTACCCAGAGGCGGTACCATTAAGGAACTCATCCGCCAAGTAAATAGCCTGAGAGCTTCTCTATATTTTTTCCAAGACTAGCATGCCAAAGGAAATCTTGATGGACTAAGGGACACCCTTCATAAGCAAGGTGATGAAGGAGCTGTTTAAAGTACCCCAGATTGCTCAGCTGCATACCTCAGTATACCATCCTCTGGCCCAGTGGAGCGCTTCAATAAGACTTTAAAAGCCATGCTTAAGAAAGTCATTGAGAAGGATGTTCGAGACTGTGACTATCTGCTTCCATTTCTGCTCTTCTCTGTAGGGAAGGTTTCTCAAGCCTCCACTGGTTTCTCTCAGTTTGAGCTCTTGTATGGCGACATCTGCTAGGGCTCCTGGATATCGCTAAGGAAGTTTGGAAAGCCGAGGTCACACTCCACCAGAACATCATAGAGCACATCACCCAGATGCAAGAGAGAATGTTGAAAGTGATGCCTATCATGAAAACACATCTCCAAGGGTGTATACCTATCACGGAAGCTGAGGGAGTTCCAGCCTGAGGACCGTGTACTGGTGCTTATCCCCTCTCTGGAGAGCAGGTTCCTGGCCATGTGGCAAAGCCCATACATGGTGGTGGAAAAACTGGGTGAGATTAATTTCAAGGTTCACCAGTCAGGACGAAGGAAGTTTCACCATGTATATCACGTAAAGTTGCTCAAGCCGTGGCAGGATCGGAAACTGCTGGAAGCTCCTTGCCTGGGAGCTCGACCAGAAGCCAATGTGGAGAACGTCATGATTGCAGAGACACTATTTCTGGCCCAGAAGCAACAGTCTCGAGAACTGCTGCAGCGGAACTGTGACCTGTTCTCAAAGTTGCCACGGTGTATGCAGGTGGAGGAGCATAACGTTCTGACAGAGCCACACATAAGTGTAAATCTAAAGACATAGGATTTCTGCAGACCTTTCTGCAGCTTTCGACACAGTTGATCACTGTCTCCTACTGTCTAGGCTCCAGTCACTGGGAATTAAGGACACTGTTCTCTCCTGGTTCTCCTCCTATCTTTCTGACCGCTCCTTCAGTGTTTCGTTCTCTGGCTCCATGTCATCTCCTCTTCCTCTCACTGTCGGTGTACCCCAGGGCTCAGTCCTTGGCCCCCTTCTCTTCTCTCTCTACACGGCCCCAATTGGACAGACCATCAGCAGATTTGGCTTTCAGTACCATCTTTATGCTGATGACACACAACTATACACGTCATCCCCCGACATTACCCCCTCTGTTCTACAGAACGCCACCGACTGTCTGTCTCCAGTCTCCAACATCATGTCCGCTCTCTATCTGAAACTTAACTTCTCCAAAACTGAACTTCTTCTGCTCCCGCCGTCTACTAACCTCCCTAAATCTGACATTTCCCTCTCTGTGGCCGGCAACATAATAACACCCCGGCAGCAGGCTCGCTGTCTGGGTGTTATGTTTGACACCAATCTCTCCTTCACCTCCCATATACAATCTCTTGCCCGCTCTTGCCGCCTACACCTAAAGAACATCTCTAGAATCCGCCCTTTTCTCACCATGGAAACAACAAAAACCCTCACTGTAGCATTGATCCACTCCTGCCTGGACTACTGCAACACTCTATTACATGGCCTCCCCATTACTCGACTATCCCCTCTCCAGTCCATCCTTAATGCAGCAGCCAGGGTCATCCATCTGGTTAATCGGTACTCGGACGCGTTCGCTCTTCGCCAGTCCTTACACTGGCTGCCCATTCATTATAGGATCCAATTCAAAGTACTGGTTCTCACCAACAAAGCTCTCCACAGTGCAGCACCCCCCTACATCTCCTCCCTCATTTGTATCTATCGGCCTAACTGACTGCTGCGCTCTGCAAACGACTTTCGACTAACCTCTGCACTAATCTGTACCTCCCACTCCCGACTCCAAGACTTCTCCCGCACTGCGCCAATCCTCTGGAATGCTCTACCCCAAGAAATTAGGATTATCCATAATTTGCATGGTTTCAGGCGCTCCCTCAAAACACATTTGTTCAGAGCGGCCTATCACATTCACTAATCAAAGTCATTCTATGTGTAAGTGTATGTGTGTAGCACATTCACTATCTCCATCCATCCCTCACTCCCTCAAGTTGGCTGGACCATCATTGTAAATGCACCATTGTATATACACACCTGTACTTTGTATCTCCTCCATCTCATTGTAGATTGTAAGCTCTCACGAGCAGGGGCGGCTTATTTTGCTTTAATTATTGTATTGTTAACGTTGTTACTTATGACTTGTGTTTTGAAACTGTTAAACTGTAAAGCGCTGCGGAATATGTCGGCGCTATATAAATAAAGATTATTATTATTATTATTTCTGAATCACGCTGTGAGTTAATTTCAAATGAGGTGAAGAGAATGCTAGACCTCGGCATAATTGAGGAGTCCAAAAGGGGATGCAAATGTGTGCCCCAGCCACCTTTCGGAGCACCATGGATCGGATCCTAGCTCTGCATAACAGTTATGCCGCTGCCGGCCTCAATGACATTTTAGTCTTTAGCCAGACTTGGGTATTCATCTACCAAAGGTACAGGCAATGTTGAAGGCTCTGAGAAAGGTGGAGTTTACCATAAACCCCCAAAAATGTACCATGGGGAAGGAAGAGGTCAAGTACTTAGGCTACATCTTTCGGAATTGCGAAATCAGACCACAAGTAAACAAGGTCGAGGCAATCCAGAAGTGGTCACAACCGCTTTCCAAGAAACAGGTGGTTTATTCCAGATTTCAATGTAACTGCTGTACCACTAATGGATTTCCTTGAAGGAAACAAATTGACGATGGCTAAATGGACAGCTAAAACCGATATGGCATTTCAAGGGCTGAAGCTGTCCCTATGTAAACAGTCGGTCCTGGTCGCACCGGACTTCAATAAAGAATAAAGACAGATGCTTCGGAGGTCAGGTTGGGAGTCATGCTGTCTCAGAAGATAAGCTCTCTTCCTGCAAGAAAAATTATGCCATCGTTGAGAAATAGTGCTTAGCCATGAAATGGGTCGTGAATACACTAAAGTATTACTTACTTAGGTTGTAGATTTAAACTAGTTTCAGACCATGCACGTCTGAGATGTTTAAGAGAAAAAAAGATTTAAGAATGCCCTGGTGACTAGGTGGTTCTTAGGCCTCCAGGACTTTAGTTTCTAAGTATAACATAGACCTAGGAAGTTACATGTTGACGCTGATTACACTCCAGAATTCCCTGTTTGGTGTCGGACGTAGCCAAAACCCCTTGCTTTGGGCAGAGGTGGGATATGTGACAGGGTCACTGGCAATGTATGTGAGGGGGGATATGTATCACAAAGATTGTTATCTTCTGTGATGTAAAACCCAGAAGTTTCTCTCCAGCATGTTATGTGCTGAGGGGTTAATCTACTGTTAGGGTCTGCGGAACGCACCAAATATATGATGTAAAGAGGTACGTTCGCAGCCCGGGGTCCACCGTGCAGGTGGAGCCTGCTGCTAGTAAAATGGCGCAAGAAGCGAACTCTGTTATCCCGCAGAGTCGCCAAAATAAACGCCGTAACGCGCTGTGGGAAAATGTGCGAACTCTGTTAATCCACAGAGCCGCTAGAAGGAGTGCCGCAGCGCTATATGGCGATGTGTGCGAACTCACTTAACACAACTGAGTCGCAAAATAAACATGCTAGGGCGCTGTCTAGCGTTGAAAGCAAACCCTGTTATGTCACAGAGCCGCTGAGACAAACTTCTGTGTCCTGTCAGGCACCCAGGTACACAGTTAACTGCTAAGCGAACATAGAACGTGATCATGCGCTAATGTCCTTGCGGGAGTCACCCGCAATCTATGGCGTCTGAACGCCAGGCCCTGAATACGGCAATCAAACTCCTCACCGGTTATGCCGGTAATCTAGGGCATCTAGGACACCGACCCTGACCAGCTAGCATACCAAACTCCTCACCGAATAAGTCGGTATTCTAGGGGCTTATTTCAGCCAGGCCCTAACCACACACACGCATGACCACACTGGCGCAAAGCATATAAAGATTGATATTAGCGCATGGCGGCCCAGCCATGCTACCCTTTTATAGCAACAGCTACAGGACCTGCCAGAAACAAGGACCAATGAAACTTGTTCCAGAACACCAGTAGTCACAGGACCTTCCTGGCGGACCAATAGGAGCTGCTGCAGTACCTGAGCATGTGACCCCTGATCTCCAATGAGAGATCTCACTCTGGGCATGCTTAGAAGGGGAAAACAAGGACTTTGTCCTAAAGACGTCTGCTCGCCGCTAACCAGTACTGGCCACAATAGCAGAGCCTGGAGGAACAGCAGTAATCCTCTGCACACTGTTAGACTGGGCGAGACGCTGGGACCGATGTCTAAGCTGAGCAGGCTCCACTGCAGATGGAGATGAATGGGAGACTGCAGCGGGACTGGTTCAAGACTCCCCTTGTGCAGCAGAGGGAACTCGAACCCTAACATCTACCATGACAATGTTTCGTATTATTGAGAGTAGTTGTAAGAGGTGGGTGGGATGACTACTCACCATATCTCCACCCTCAAGAGTGTGGTTCGTCAGGTTAAATCTCCAGCCACTCAGTTTTTTCTGTCTGTGTTTCTAGAGGCAGGCGCTCCAGAGCAGTGCATATGTGAAACTGGGCTGAACTCTGTACTCTGCTGTTGTACCCTGAGAAGACGCATCCCGAAAGGCGTATAGACTGTGATATACATTTGGATTCTTTTCCTGCTTTATAAGAAAGTCCATACTTTTATAAAGAACCCTGCACTGAAATATGCAGTGTTTTAAATAAACCAGCAGACTAAAAGTTCTCGTGTCTACCTCTGTAAGCAGCCCAGTGTGTAGCATTACCACACATCGTAATGTAACAAAAAAACATATTAAACTGTATGGATGACTAAGCACGCAAAACTCTATGAATGACAAATTAAATCGAGAATAATTTTTGAACGTAAACATTTAGAAAGTGTAGTTGATGTACTTCCATACTCATAAAGGTTTTGCAAAAAGCCAGGAAAAAATTATAAGGAGGTGTCATCCATAGAACCCTGAAGGCTCCAAATGTACTACTCCTTCATTTTTTTTAACAAAGTGTAGTTGTGGTACTTCTGCACTCATAAAAGTTGTGCACACAGTGCAAAGCCTGACAAAAATTACAAGCAGTTTCATTCTTACACCCCTCAAGGCACCAACTGTAGTACCTCATTCAAATATTAACCCCTTTCTGACTTTAGATGTACTATCCCATCCATGTGACCTGGGCCCTATGACCATGGACGGGATAGTATGTCATGTGCGTTCGGCCCCGCTCACGGTGGGAGCATGGCCTACTGTGGCTGGGTGTCAGCTGATTCTCACAGATGACACTCGGCAATAAGTGTCAGGAGCGGTCACTGACAGCTCCCGGAACTTTAATCCTGGAATACTGCAATCAAACATGATCGCAGCATTCCGGAGCTTGCAAAGGGACTGACAGCCGTTCTACCTTTGGATCAGAGACCCCGCGGCACACCGCGGGATCCCGATCGCTACCATGGAGACCCGATGTCATCATAACGACATCCGAGTTTCCAGAGCAGTGAAACTTCCTGTCATGCACAGTGCATGTCAGGAAGTCTCACAGGTCAGTGAGCAGAAAGTGCAGCGCTGACAGCTTCTGTAGCATGCAGATGTGGCTTCATCTGCATGCTATAGAAGCAATCAGCCTGCACAAAATGA